>VXBU01012878.1:297857-330706 GCA_013400315.1 Bombycilla garrulus
AAAAAAAAAAAAACCAACACTTCTCTGTGTTTCTTAGAGTCTTTCTGAATGGCAGAGACCCAGTCTCACAGTACCTGCTCACTTACAATTTCAGTAAATCTATTTCTAGTGGTGCTGTGAGAGAAAAAATGTCACAGCAAGAATCACAGTTTGCCCATTTTACCGTAGCACGCTTGTGTATACATGTGTGCCTACTGTCACTTCTGTGGAAAGCTTTCAGTCTTTCCCCATATTCTGTTCTCTTATGAATACAGCTAGAAACTTTTAACAAAAAAAAATAGAGAAACAGCCATCCACCCAACCCTTCATACAGTGTGAAAGATGGAGATATGACTGATAGAACTTCTGAGAACCACTGAGAGGCTCATTACATGAATCACCACTTAAGAAAACAATTGATCTTCCAGATTGTAAACCAAATATATTACTGGACATTTGTCCTTCTACTGGGAAACAATTCACATCTGACAACTACAGTCATTTCAAAACAGAAAATAACATAAAGATATTCCAGGATATTTTTACCTTAGTTTAACATGACGCAAAATCAGAGGAATAAAGGTAGTTCTTTTCAAAACACTTGACAACTCATTAAGGTTCAGAACAGGACCCAGGCTTATCCCACCATGTTTTAGTTCAGCTACAAGGAGACTACTCAGTGTTCTCCTACAGCCACTGGAGATGGCTCCAGCCACATCTATTTGATCACCTAAGGTCCAGCACAGATTTCAACTCTTTCCACCAGCTATACACAGACACACAAGAGAGTTGTGCAACAAGAGTGCTGCACTTCTGCTGAAGATCTGATGAGTCCTTCTCAGCAGCACACAGCCATGAGGAGGCTTGGCAGACATCTTAAATATTAGGCCTAAATTCTGCATTTTTGTCTACAAGAATATAAGAAAACTCTTTTGACTCACACATACAGTGACTTTATTTATTAATGTCTGTGAGATATTTATTTGCAACATTCATCACTGCCTACATGCTCTTTCTTTAGATACTCGACATTACATAAACATCTCAGAAATTTAGAACAGGTCTGGAAATCTCCACAAATATTGCTCCAGATTCTCTTATTGCTCCATGAGTTTTAATCTAGCTGTTCTGTATTTGTGACATTGCAATTATAAAGAGAATGAAATTTTAGGAAATATGAAGTGGCCTATTTTTAGAAAAAGACATTTCCAGCTAACTCTTTCAAGTCATAAAAAGGCAGAGTGATTATTCCAAAAGTATTCATTAATGGATTTTAATATCCAAACCTAAAATTACAAAGAATTTTTTTTAAAATTCTGAACAGTTTAGGAAAATGTAAGAGCATATATAGGAAATTCAAATCTGTAAATATGAAACAGAATAACTTATGACTGGTTGAGCCAGAAGCATACCTTTATTTTAACCTGTACGAACCTCACACCACAATTATTATGTGTCTATTCCCCAACAGAATGTGGGGAGAATCAAAACTTATGTTTGTATATAATCATTCTTGAACCATTTTTAGGAGGTATCAAGAAGAAGAAATTGATTATAAAATAATTTTGAAATATAAGCTGACAATAACAAAATGGCTTTGGCTGCTTGTCAGAACCAAGTTATTTACTGCTTTGCAGTATATGTAACAGAGACAAACCAGAAAGTATTTCTAGTCCCTATGCAAGGCAAAAGAAATGCTATTAGAACCCAAATTCTAAAAAGAAATATCAACAGTGAAAGTAAAATAGCAATTATAAAAAAGCCATGCTAAAGAAAACCATGCAGTATACAAACTCACATCAACATGAAGCCAGAGGCCATACTTTTCACAGATATCAGCAATTTTATCCAGAGGATCAAATGCTCCCAGCACAGTTGTGCCTGCTGTAGCACAGACAAGAAATGGTGCTGACCCCTGCAACAGGATTCAAAACAAAAAGAAAATTATCATTTGCACTGCTCATCTCTTCCTTGTATACTTGCAGAGCTAAAGTATAAGAAGATCTAGGAATGTAGGATAAAGATGTGACAATCTACATTTTAGTTACCCAGCAGAAGGTACTGCATTTAATAGTGCTGAATCTCTTTTTTTTCTTTTTTTTCCATTTAAAAAATAAAAAAAAAGGCATTTTCCATTTCTAGTTAGCAACATCCCAGGGCAGACTTGTGCAGCTTCAGACTGTTTTGACAGATGCTAGTTTTGTCAAAATCAAAACATACCAGATATATGACATCTCTCTTTATGCATTGATTTTTAATTCTCAGTCTTTCGCATTTTGCTACCATATATGCTGTCATTCTGACTGATAAAATAAAGCTATTAGCTCAGCCAGCAGACTACTCATGCAAGGAAAGGGCCCATCCCTTTAGAGTTTCTACCTGCACTGTCTCTACAGGACTCCTGCTCTCTGCTTGGTGAAGAGAAAACTTCAAGCTAGGGAAGGTGATTTGCCTTCAGCCACGTTGGTGCACACCCTGACAGGGACGGTCACCGCTGTCTGATTCCATGCCTGACCTACAGCTCAGAGCTGTTCCCTCCCTCCCACTCCTGTCTAGCAAAGAGGAAGAGCTGTAGATGGGAACTGAATGTTTAGAGAGAGACTGCTGGAAATCTCGGGCGGTGTTAAGGTCAAGCAGGCGGGATAAGGAAAGCTTTTGTCAGGTTGTGGTCTCAGCCAGCCACTGACAGCCATCCACCTTTGCCTCCCTTCAGCTAACAGCAGACCAGCTCACATACCCTTGCAGATCTGTCTGTCGGGTCTACCTAGGAGCAGAAACTGCAAAAATGCAAAGAATTGCTGGAGTCCCTTAACAGCTCCATGGAATTGAGGGTCTTGGCCCTAGCAATGACTGAGCAGTGTCACTTGCTGGTAAATGCACACTGGAAGAGCTGCTCTGCATGGTTCAGAGTCTGCCCTACAGAATGGCAATGCACTCACTGAAGAGGCACTAAAGCTGTTATTGAATTGTACTAGCTGGGATCACTGAAGATCATTTGCAGTGAATTCAGTCTCTCAGATGATGTAAGCGTGTCTGTGAAGGTAACTCAGTGGCGCTCTAGTGAAATCAGACATCAGTTGAAAAATCAAACTCCACACAAGTCTTCCGTGTATCTTCACCCAGCTGAAATCTGATACTTTTTTTTTTTGCTTTTTTAAAGTGTTGCTGCTTTAAGCATCTACAGAGACAGAGAGGCTTGATTCACATTTACACTCTCACAGTTTTATAATTCTTTACAGTGTAGAGGACTGTTAGAATGGTACATAATTATAATTTATTTGTATTTTAGATTTTCTTTACAAATGGCTAAAGCAGTGAAAAGTAACATTGGAATAAACTTAAATTAATCCCATACATTCACAAGACTTACTAGCCTTTAATTCACTTCTTGGTCATTTATTCTGAGTACAAGCTACCACAATAGTTAATCAAACTTAAAAACCAGCCTGAAGCTTGAGAACACTTGCAAGTGAGGCAAAGACGTATCCAATGCATCTATTTTCTGTTAGTGTTCCCAGCAATTTTCTCCCACAGCTACATCAAAGTCAAAGGTTCTCAAGCAGCCAGTTGGTAGCACAATTGAATACAAAGTCTCAGATCTCTACAAATTCCAGTAATTGCTACCATTATACTTTTCCTACATAGAAGGGAATTAAAATTTTATTACTCTTGACAATATAGTTAAACTAATTTTCCTGCCTAAATTCTCTAAAAAGAGAAGACTCTTGCCATTCATATTCAGTGATCATTCTGTGCTTCAATCACAAGCAAATACATCCTCTGTTGTCTAGAGTCATTAGAATATTTACTGTAATTCACTGAAGTGTCCTACTGTAAAAGCTGTAAAGTAGCACTTTGTCAAGGACAGACACGCTGAAGCTCTGGTGAAATGAAAACCTTCCAATACACCTGTAACTTCCTTTAAAATGCAAGTGAAATTGTGTTTTCCTGTAAGCAGAGCATTTTAATACAGAACATTTGTTTTTAAATTTCGGAGTACCATACTGAGGTTGACCTTTCTAAAACAAAATCATAAATGGCAGATGATTTCTTTCAAATGACCATTACATGTATTGTTACAAGGACAAAAAAAATTCTGTTTTTGCAAAAGCAAAGAATTGATTCTCCCGTAAGCCTGCTTCCTCTCACTTTATTTTATTTCAGTCCCTTTTTTCCCCCCAGCTTACTCAAATCAGTAAAGTACAGGTTGCCCTCCTCAGAAAGTGCAAAGTACAGAAAGAGGCAAGCAAGAGAATTTGCTAGGTCTTAGGGCCCCCATGTATCAGTAGCTATGCTATCCAGCATGAAACTCAAAAAAGAGATGGTTGTTCAGCAGAAAATGTATGCAAATCAGAACTTACTGAAAACTGTTGTGGCCATGCCACAGGAAAGGACAGGACTGCCTTGGCTTTTCTATCAGCCACAAAGGTAAATTTCCCAAGATAGGATTCCATGGAAGGTATCCTCCATGCCATGGGCATTGCACTAGTTGCTTTCTATTGACTCATCATGGACTAAGGGCTGAGCTCTGAATTGTACTGCTCTGATGTACATACTGTAAGTGAGAAATAGTGTGAGCTAACCAAGCCAAAAGAAGATCCTCTTGGAACTCACATTTAGTCCTTCAAGCTCTCTAAAATAAATTATATTGACTATTGGTAAGGGCTGTCTTACAGATTCTGGGAAATGTATGTTAATGTTGTCCAAATACACATGTCAGTGCCTTTCCAAATTCTTGCCTTCGATTTTCTACTTGGAAAAGTCCCTAGGGGAAAAGAGGCACATCTCTGCACTCTCACTAGAATAATAGAAAGGGCAGAATTTAGCATTTGAAGCTTGTAATGTAGTTTTAGAGACTAAGCGACACGTTACAGTACTTGCTCACTGCAGAGGCATAGAGCAAAGTTGCTGTAATTATCTGAAAAAACATTTTGGGAAAACATACTGCATCCATTTATAAAAGGATCAAGGGCAAAAGAAATCCTATAAGAAATGTGCTAAATACTTCAGAACAGCATTGTACTCAGGACTTTCATTAGCAGTAAACACCCTGTGGAATTTTCCTCCCTTCTAAGACTGTAGAACCCGTAAGCCTTGGCTTGTTCCACAAGCTTGTGGCAAACAGATTGCACCTGTAAGAAAGACATTGTTACATTAACTGCCCTATTTTTAAGGTTTTGGTCACTCTTAGTTTTCCTTCCTTTCACTCAGACACAAGCATACACTCCTCTCTCCTTCACACTCTCTCTCCCCCTCTCACCTCTTTCCTGGCCCGCTGGACTTGTTTCTCCAGTTCCTCAGGTATCATCTTACCTCTAAGGGACACAGATTTAAAACTTTTTCAGTTACATTCAAATAGGTTAGTTATGTACAGCACTACTGCATTTTAAAAAGTCTCAGAGATCAGAGTCATGGCTTTTGCTTTCTTACCTTTCATCTGTTTTGATGAAGTACACGTTCTCTGTACCAATACCCAGGAAAGAGGCTGCCTTCTTCATGGAGTAATGGCACTGTAAGCGAGAGAGGCACAAAAAAAAAAGAAAAAAGTACACACAATTAAACAAGAGAAACAAATTCCTTAATATAGGGAACAATGCCAGCATCTAACAGCCATGACAACAGCATATTCTAACACAAAAAGCAAACTGATAGGTACATACCACAAAGCCCAAATTGTACTTGACACATACAGAAAATTGGGGAAAATTAAACAAAAAGTTTGTGCATGATGTTTAAAATGCGGGCTTAAGAAAAATAATATAAGCTCTATTTCATACAATATTTCTTAGAGCTGATTCTGCATTAGAATGAAAAGTAGAAGCTTTAAATTGCAATTGTAATTTCAAAATATTCTAATAGAACTGAGTGAAAAGTATCAAGGAGTGTAAGAGTTCAGAAATACATGAGGAAAATGGTCTAAAGACTGTTTAACTTAATAGCCTGGAAGCAATTAATTAGGTCTGAAAGTCCTAAAGCACCACAACTTGGAAACTGGACCCTCAGCTAGGATGTGTATTTGAAGTCTCTACTACTTTATGCTTGTAACAATTCTTACACTTTCTCTAATCCTCAGCTGGTGGCCCCTGCCAGAGACAAGATACTCCAGAGACAGGATACTCTGCTAAACTGACCTGTGGCCTGATTCACCAACCATGCTCACAGGATCAAGGAGGTCAAGTCCCAAGCCCTACCAAAGCTTCAGATGTGGTAAAATGAGGATTTGCAAGGCTTGCAAAGTTCCATCTCTGCACAAGGATCTGGAAATCATGGTGGTGTGAAGATAGTTCACTTGAAGGTGAACCTTAGAAACTGCTATGAAAGCAAGCAGACTTTAGACAGGCCTCAGTACATCTTCAGAATTTACTGCGGATTTTGCAAAATGTTCCAGTGTGGACCAGTGTGCATTTTTCAGAACATTAAGTTATTATTTCAGCAAAGAATTTTAGCTAGGTCTCATGCCAGAGATATATCTGAATGAGTACACAGACACATGCAGCCCACTTCTCACTTTGCACGTAATTAAGGGCATCAGTCTATGAAGCCTGTGAAGAGAGTGTAAAAGACGATTTTAGAATTGGGTGTTTATTTAATCAGAATGTGATAAAACAACTAAGCTGAGAATGCTATTCAACACCACAGACCACTATATACTTTTTACAAACTTTCTTCTTCTCAACAAATATTAATGGTTTATCTAACCATATTTCCAACATTCACTTTATAAGGGCCTGCTCTACTGTGGATACTGTTATTCCAGCACAAGAATACTTAGTCTTGTTCCAGAACAAGAGCACTCTGATCTCTGTCTAGTTTATTTTCAAGATTAGCCTGGGAATTCAAGATACAGTAACCTCCTTAACCCAAAGATATTTAGACATCAAACTACCCACTTATAGCAGTGAAGTCACTTTTGAGAGTACACCACACCCCATAGGACTAGCTAGTTCTTCTCAGAACCAAGACCATCCGGCCCTTGGATTATCACTGCCCTTCTCACAAAAATAAAACTGTTTTTTTACAAATTATTACTGAAGGGTTAAAACAACGCATGCTCCAGCAAATATGAAGATGTTTAGAATTGTTACTTTTCATACAGGAGGTGAAGCCAGGTGGTTAATTAATTCCATTTTCTTCCTGAGGGTTCACAGAAATGCAGTTACTGCAGAACATAATTATAAAAAATGCACAATATTTTAATGTGTGGGCATGAATACATTAAGGGTATTAAAGCCTGTCACGCTTATTTTGATGAGATGGAAGATCTCACAGGGCTCTTTTTCTTTTTGACAAAGAGGTTTCCCCCACCATCACCCACTTTCTAAACAAAGGCATACAAAGACACTACCTGATGCTACTGACGAGTTTTAGAAAAGCTTCATTTGTAACATGACACACCCCCAAGGCCTTCAGGGCTCAGTCATTTAGACTGTTACAAGAATAATAACATACATAGGTGGATAATTAGTCTTACATTACATCAATAAAGGTAATAATGCTTGAAAGTGGCTGTGTGTTGTTCAGCAGAAGATTGGAGATGTTTCTGACTGACTAGTGAATCACTTAAGATACAAGTTGCCTTTATCACTGATTTCTGGCCATTATTTTCAAATGAAAGGTATGAGTCACCAAGAATAATCAGATTGCTCAATCTGAGTAAGCAGCAGACCTGCAAATTCAGTATACCAGTAAGCAGACAATCAGTAAACCATGTATTTTATTATAAACAACGGTATGAGAGACTGGAAGAAAGATAAAAGAGGCTTGAGTACCTGAGAGATTATACCAAAAAGCAGAGGAAAAGAGAAGAACAATACAAAACCAAACATGATGCAAGATGCATTCTTTTTTCTCCAGAAGTACTTCTGTACATCCTGGAAAATTTTGCCCTTCAGCAGGACAGAAAAAGAACAAGACTCATAATACTACATAGACTTGGAATATGCTTTCTTTGATGAAAAAAGGAGATCTTTCATTTGTATTGATTGAAAACATGTAAGAATTTCTTTCCCGCTCTTCATTACTAGAAGCCATTTTCCTAAATTGCATTGCATCATTTTAAGGAAAAATATACCAAAGAACATTTAGCAGCTACAGTCACAAGAGTGCCAACTAATTCACTTTTTATAGTTCCCTTTCCAAAAAAAGGGGAAAGAAATATCCAGGTTAATAGTATTATTTTAAATACAGAGAGTTCAGATTACTCTTGCCATGTCTTTCACAGTTTAGTTTGTTTCAACAAATTATGAAATCTGTAGCCATTAGCAGTAAGAAATTACCATCTTTGAGCACAGGATCAGATTGGAACACTGGTGCGTTTAAGATGTGCTGCTATACTATTTTACTATACTATTATATCTAGACATAGTTTTCATTTCCTCATAATGGTTGCAAAGACAAGGAACTTTCTACCTGTGCTCATTAAAACAGAAGATAAATTTGTATTTTCTTGATTTTAAAAAGTTTCCTAGAAACATGATTGCATAAAGCAATTACATTACTATGAAATGACTTTATTACCCCTTTTTGTCTATTGTAACTTCAACAGGGGACAACATGATAAGTTAATGTTGTGTTCTCTCATTTTATTACTTTCATGATCAAATTGCACTGGGGAGAAATTTAGTTTCATTTAATCTAAAAAAACCCCACTCATATCAGCATGTACAATTCAACTGTTTACACATTCTCTTCTACCCTTACTTACCTCAACAGCAGATTTCTGCCTTTCAGATCAATGTAACACGTGCTTGTGCCTAAATAAAGTTTAGATGGGACTCAATAGCAAAAGGGGATTAAATGGTGGGCTGATATCTGTAACTAGAATGGTATTTATCGCCTACTGAGCTACAAATCATGCCTTCAGAAAGTGGGATATGACAATTCCCCTTCTGCTGCTACTGTCTCAAGAGAAATCACTCTGTAATGATCCAGCAAATGTATTACAGAGTAGCAGCATAAACAGTGTTCACCGTGTATCACCAGTTTTAAATATCTAAGCATTTATTTGCAGGAACAAGAAAACTTTTTATTCCTGAAGGCCAAGCAGAATATATGAGGACCTTGGGTGGGCCATGCATTAAATAAACACACGTCTTTATGGTATCCAAGAACATACAAAAAATACGTAGCCCCAGAGCATGTAAGTCATTGAGAGTCTGTACATTCCCCTGCTCCACAGCAGGGCAACTCTTTCAACCTGACAAGTGCCAAACTGAAACTTAGAGACTTAGCAAATCAAGGCAAAAATCATTTTATTTCAGCACAGCACTGCAGCCAAGCCCTAAAATGGCACAGGGGCCTTGAACAGTCATGTGTTTTGACTCCTTCTCAATACTCAGCTCATTATAGCCTCATGGCTTTTTCCTGCCAATGCTCTAGCCTGATTCATGATGAAGATAAACCCCGGCTGTTAACTTTTCTAACTTTTGTTTTATTTTTTGTTTATTTGGGTGGTTTTTTTTTTTGTTTTGCTTCTCCAAGACACCTCTTCAGTTAAAACAAAACCAACAAAAACAATCCAACAAAAACAAAGGATGTTTGGATGAGGGGATTGAGTGTACCCTCAGGAAGCTCACAGATGACAGCAAGCTGGGTGGGAGATTGATCAGCTGAAGGGTAGGAAGGATTTGCAGAGGAATCTGAACAGGCTGGATTGATGGGCAAGGACAAGGGTGTGACATTCAACAAGACAAAGAGCCCAGTCCTGCACTTGGGTCACAACAACCCCAGGCAGCACTACAGGCCTGGGGAACACCTGCTGGAAAGTGGCCCGGTGAACAAGGACCGGGGGGTCTCAGTTGACAGGGGCTGAACACGAGCCTGTGTGTGCTCAAGTGGCCAAGCAGGCCAACGGCATCCTGGCCTGTATCAGCAACAGCGTGGCCAGCAGGACCAGGGCAGTGACTGTTTCCCTGTGCTCGGCACTCAAATCCTGTGCTCAGTTTTGGGGCCCTCCCTGCAGGAAAGACACTGAGGGGCTGGAGCCAGTCCAGAGAAGGGCAATGGAGCTGGTGAAGGGTCTAAGGGTCTAGACAATGAGTCCTGTGAGGAGCAGCTGAGGGAGCTGGGGGTGTTCAGTCCAGAGAAAAGGAGGCTCCGGGGTGACCTTATTGCCCTCTACAACTGCCTGAAAGGAGGGTGTAGCCAGGTGGGAGTCAGGTTCTTCTCCCAGGCAACCTCTGACAGGATGAAAGGACAAAGCCTCAAGCTGTACCAGGGTTCAAGTTGGACAATAAGAATTTCATCACAGGAAAGGTTAAGCACTGGAAGTTTGCCCAGGGAGGTGGTGGAGTCACCATCCCTGGAGGTGTTCAAGAAAGGATGTGACATTTAGAGCCACAGTCTTATTGACAAGGTGGTAATCAGTCAAAGGTTGAACCAGATGATCTTAGAGGTCTTGTCCAACTTAAATGATTCCTCTGTTCTGTGATTCAAAGGTGCAAAATGTTAAATAAGACTCAAAATAAAAACTAGTGAAAAAACAAAGATCGTATGACACCAGTACTTCTGTACTTGTCTCAGGCATGGACTACTGGTTACATATACTTTCAACATGGCATATCTAAGCAAAAGTTTCCACAAAGTTATGTAAACTTGGATTCAGTACAGGTGGATCTAAAATAAGGATAAATGAATATGCCCATTTCCTCCCTCATAACACTGAATAAACACTAGTGATCTTAGAAAATAGGCACATTATCAAGCTAATAAACGCATCAGTTTTACAGTAAATTATTATTGAGTACTAAAGACTACATACTTGTGTAAAGCAAACAAAGTCTAAGAGATCAAAAGCATAGCCTTACAAATAATTTACCAATTTTTTATTTTCTTGGTCAGCTCTATGTTTTTACAGTTTTGGTCTTCCTGGTGAAGCAAAGATATAAAAATAAATTTATTCTGGCAGCAAATTAAAATTTATTTTGACATGAAATTAAATGTTTGCTTATTTCAGAGTAAGAAAATATGTTTTAGTTAAACCATGCAATTAAATAGTTACTTCATGATAAAAGTTTCATGGGCTTCACTTCAAAAGCATTTATGAAACTTGTTTCAAACTCATTTTTTCCTCCTTTACTATTTTGAAGATGTAACAAGATGGATAAAGTATGAACCAGCATGTCATTTCATACACACACTTCTCAGGAATGAAAAAAATTTAAAATGAAGAGGAAAATATATTTTGTTGGGGAGAAAAAACAAACACACCACCTGTATTTAGGACATGTGGGCTCAGTTCCAAAAGATGTGTTATCTTGGAAAACTTATACAATGCCTTCATCCCTCAGGCTTCTTCAAAATAAACCTCTCATCTATTTACACAGCAAACTGGAGCATAAACGTCTGAGCTAAAATTATCCTTGTAAGTCTATATTTTCTAATACAACAAGGTTCTGTGCAGGCTTCCACTGGGGCCTTTGTATAATAGAGTCAGAATTAATAACAAGTCTGCACTAATCAAATGATAAACTCTCAAAACTGAAGGGACAGGGAAGAGAAAAAAGCCTCCAAAAACTACCTTCAGAATAAATGTATGGATGTAACTCAATTTCCTACAGGCATTTTGGACTGATATTATTCAAAAACTTTAAAAACTAAGCACATATTTTCAATTATTTAAAGAAAAAATGTCTAAAGGTCCAGCATTTTTTTTTCTGAGAGGCATATGGCGGGTTTGACTCTGTACCACAACCAATTTGTATTCAGACATAGGGCAAAATGGGAGCTGCAGAGAGCCATCTCACAGGTCCACAAGTACTCAGTTTAGTACAAATTAAACATGCAGAAAAAAACCTTTGACATCCAAAACCTGCCTGCAGTTCCTGCTAGACTTTATGTAGTGGGAAATCAAATGCTGCAGACCTCCACAGTACAGCACCTGCATTCTGCTTCAGGTTTGCCCCATGTACAACCTATACTTATATCAGCAGTTTTCAAGGCAGGAACATCTGTGTTTCTTTTCTGAAAGCAAGAAAGCTTCTGCAGGGAAATTTACCATCAGACTCCTCCACTTAGCTCCTATATTCCAGAATTATTGTACCAGTGTCCCATCAGATATGCAAATGACATCATTTTGCAGCTACTGAAAAAATAAAGTTGAAAAAGCTTTTCTTTGTTTTTGTTTTACCTCTTCCGAAGCGAACAGAACTAGTCTTGGCAGACCTGAAAGCCCTTTCTCCTTTATCTCAGGGCAAAATTTGTACCTTGCTAAGTTCATAGCATACATATTAGAAACAGAGCCACCTGCAAAAAAGAGACATACAAATATTGCATTAGCCACAGTACGTATACCTTGCCTGCGTCTGAGTGCTTGACCTATTAAGGGAAAAATAAACGCCACGGGCATCCTAGTGATGCATCCATCACAGTTTATTTCCTCCCCTGAAGGCTACATACATAAAATGAACCTTGGGCTCTGCAGCAGGCATGGAAACAGAGCCTGTTTTGGATGCTCCCTGGGGATCTTTCCTGAGGAATAAGAGCTGTGCCCAAGCAGTCCTTCCTGACAGAGAAGGCCCTGCCACAGCACCCTCCCCTCTACGCTGAAGCAGAGCAGCTCAGCTGGCTGCTCCGAGCTCACAGCCTTGGAGATCTCTTGGGCAACCAGGTCTCAGAGGACCATGGGAGAAAAAGGCCTTTGGAAAAAAAATAAAAAATAAAAAAAATAAAAACACAAAAAAAACCACCAAACACCGTGAGTGGGAACTGAAAGATCTGCAAGGTAAGATCTGGACAAGTTTTATTCACTTGGGACAGGTTTTATTCACCTAGAAGAACAAAACCAAAGCAAGAAGAAAAACCCTTACATAAAACTAGAACCAAGAAAGGACAATTAATTTATCTTCTCTCAGTAGATCACTAAGTTTTATGCCAGAAATTCTCCTGTAAAAGTAAGGCTTCTACCAAAAAAACACATCAAATTTGATGTGAAAAAAAAAATCCATACCAGTAATACATTAAAAAAATAGAGAATTTCAGCTTATTTATTTTTCTACTACTCATGTATAGGCTAGAATTACTGATTTTGTTTCAGTTTGGGAGGGGGAGCTTAAATTCATGTACTCATTTAATTTCTCTTCTCACCCCCAAAATAGATATAAAAGCTTCACATCTAGACCAATTATTTGTTATCTGAATAATCTGTGAAATATCACCATTATGCGTCATTATTTCAATGCAGTGGGCTGATACACTGCCTTACAGAACATTTGAAAAACATGCTTTATCCAGCAGCTTAAGAAATATCTGTTTGACCTGCCTTATTTAACAAAATTTAATAAAATTACATTTAATAAAATTACATTTAATAAATTTAATTACATTTAATAAAATTACAAAAATTCAAAGGAGTTGAGATCTTGTAAATTTTTGATTCCACAGTTTATAGGCAGGATATACAGATCTATGCCCTCAGGCACCAGGGGTTGGTATCTAGCACATAAATCAGCTCCCTGTCTGTCAGCTGACTCCTTCCAATGAGGCTGTTGGTATTGTTAATAAGGTCAGGAAAGGCACCAGCTACAAACAATTAATTTCAAATAATTCCATATAATCATATTTGATGCAGAAGTGTTCTCATTCATTCACTGGTCAGAGTCACTGAATTATTACTAGAAGCATATAAAACAAGCCTAGATTAAATAATTTTGTGTATCACTACACTTTTGCATGTATTTTCAAATATTCTACATTACTCCAGTGTTCACAGAATTATTGATATTAGGCATTTTATAATGACTCAGCTTGAGGTCTGAACTGTTCCTACCTGGATTAAATATACCATCCCCTTCTTCCCAGCCTATGAATTCAATCATTTTCTTGATGACTGCTTCTTCCACCAACAGAAACACAGGGGATACTTCATATGTGTATCTAAAGAGAAATAATAGCATGATAATTGTTATTAAAACTACAGAACTCATGGGACAGAGCATTGCTAAAACTAGATAAAGGCTTCTTGCACCCATCTCTAATCTATCAGCAGCTGATCACCACCAGCAGTAGGACTCTAAGCTAAAAATATTATGGATCTGATCCAGCAGAGCAATTGCTCCATTTCTGGCAGCATCTCATTGACACTTCCAGTCTCAGAGAAACACATCAGAGTTTGCTCTTAATATAGGTCACATGCTTAAATTTCAGCTTTACATTTGCAAATAAACAGCAGACAGGTAACCATTTCCATTCAGAATGCCCCAAAGGAATTAACAACTAAGTTTGATTAATTCATTTTTATGTACTAAGTAAGGTAAGGCTAGGTTTAATAGCATTGGAAAAAGAAAAACAACAACAAAAAAAACCCTTCTCCTAAACCCCATCTTCAGCCAATCAGAATAAGCTTGTTTTCTCTCCCAAAGTCTTCCTACCTCTTCTGTAACACTGAAAATCAGGATCAAGGAAGCATTTGACAAAATTCTATACTATGGTATGTTAATTTTTCATCAAGAGGACGAAGAACCACACTTACACACTGGGGTTCAGTGCTTCTGTAATGAAACGTGCCACTAATGAGTAATAATCTATTCCAGCATACAGCTGATTGAAAAATCTCGGATGATCTGAAAATACAGATGAAAAGCAATGACAGGATATACCAGAAAAGAGATACATCACACCCCCTCTTGGTTGAATGTTGATCACTGCAAACCACACTTGGCTCCATTCTCTCAGTACTCTCTGGATTTGCTGTCCTTTCTTAAAGTTAGATGTTCCTCTGAAAGTAAATTTAATAAGTATTTTCAAACCTCAAAACATATCTTGAGAAATGCAAGTGGTGCACAGAATAAGTGTGAGTTGTTCACAAGTTTTAGAAATCAAAAAAAGAAAGGGATTGACAATTGAGAATACAGAGTGGCTTTAAACAGGGGTTTTGAGAGGCCACAGTCAATGCTCAGCCAAATTTCGCTAAGCAATAAAATACAGGAACCTGCTGATCTCAAGCAGCTGTGCTTTTTCTCCCACCAAAGTGTCAACACAGAGAGGCAGTCTAACAACTTGGAAGATTTTGCTGCATACCTAAAATTAATGAGAATTTAAGTGAATTTTTTACCTGCCTTGAAACACTGAGATATTTTGACAAAATTCTATACTATTGCTGCCTATAAAATAACTCAGTTCAACAGGGGTCACCACCTAAATTTTAATCCATAGCACAGCATTTTTGCATGCAAAACCAGGTAAACAGTACGGCTCCATTTATATTATAACTGGGGCTTCAAGAAATGTCTATACTCAAATAAAAGACTATTTGCACAGCACATTTTTATATATGACATCCATTCTAAGGTGACATAGTGTAACAAATTATAATCTGAAGGCAATTTGCAAAACTAAGATAAACAGAACATCTTCCACAAATTCAGTAATTATATCTGCATATCCTAAGTGCACTGTCCCTGCAGATCAGTATTCACTACTCTTCTCTGGTTTTCAAAAGCATAAGTTCAGTCTCAAAATTATTTTATGGTTTTACTCTGCAGCAACAGTGATTGTAGCAGGGAATGCAGCCCAGGAATGTACAACTATACCAAATGTCTTCCTTGCTTACCAAAATACAGCCTAAGCCATACAACATCTGAAATCCTGAGCTACCAATTCACAGTGCTATTTCCTGAACAGATGTTGTTCATCTCTTTTCACCAAGATTGAGTTACGGTGCACATGCTGCAGAAAGGTTTGCTGTAGAGAGCTAATCCTGCAGAGCTGTGCCGTCCTGTCTGTGAAACACTGCAGGCTCTCTTCTCATGGTGTCTGGAACAGGAATTACTGCCTCTCAGCAAATTATCACTCTACAAGACTATTCCCTCAAATAGAATAATAATAAATGGAGGCTAATCATCACTAAGAACATATGAGGGCAATGATGATGGCTCCAAATCTCATCACTCAGACAGCAGGAAATCACACAAAAAGGTTCTTCTCCTGCCTGTTTCACTAGACTGTTATATAATTTGTCTAGGTGACTTTCCCAAGACTTCAAAATGACAGAATCTACTTTTAATGCAAATGGCATTAATTACTTTTTTATTAGTTTGCCATTATCACATATTTTAGTCAAACCTATGGTGACCAGAATTCAGTCAAACAACTGTTTGCACACTTGAATAGGCAGGAGGGAAACAAACATTCACACTCCCAGTTCCCTGAAAGGTGACAGAGCTTTGTAAACACTATCCCATCTAAGCTGGCATGCAGAGCAACTTCACTTAAAATCCCATTCCTACTTGTTTTGACGCTGTATTTTATAACATCACGGCAGAGCTGTAGGATCTTCTGATGACATTCTCCAGTGTCCCTCATTTCCAGGTCAAGAATCTGCTTAAGCTTTTCGGGGGCTTGCCATTCACAGACCTAGAGATGGGGAGCAGGGCAGACACCACCAGTGAATAGCTTAGCCAGGAGCAAGAGGTTATAGAGGTACAAAGTAATCATCAAAGTTCAGCACTGCTTTCACAAAACTTCCCATGGCAGGGCAGCATGCCACCAGAAAATATATCCAGTAAACCGGCCCCATGGGATGTTGGTTTTATCACGTCTCGGGCAACGCTCAGCTATGAACATTAGAGTGAGAAATGCTGAAAGGCAGAAAAGAAAGAAGCCTGCAGCTCAAATTCTGTCCTTAGCTAAGGATTTGTAATCACAGCATTTTCAGATGCTGCTCTGCCAAAGGGGTGGGAGCAAGCAGTGCATGCCCAAAGGCAAGCGTGGTTTCTTTGCAGGACCTCTTTTCGTACAGCCTCTTAAGCAGGTTCTGAAGAACCCACAGCAATCTTTCTAATGTTGTCCTTTTACAGTGGTACCACATCCACTTTCCTCCTTCTCCAACACTAGTGCCCCTGAGGAACAAACAAATAACTCAACCGCACTCCAAACATGGAAAACACTACAGCCACTTTTGATCTTAAAGAAAATGACCTTTGTATTCTGAGATGATAAAACTACCATCATTTTCTGGCAGATATGTATGCTAATTATGTTATTGGAAGGTTTTATAATACATTCTTTATTAATTTGTAAGACTACATTTTATTTTGCACCCAAGCACAGACTAGAAGCAATTTTGAGGCTACTCAGAGTGCAATAAAATACAGGTTATAAAAAATTGATTTATTGTTCGTTATCTTCACTACAAAGTCTCAACAATACTCTATGGCTTTACCTTTTCTGTTACATCATCCGCTTTCTGGACAACTTCTTCCATTATGATCTTACAGGCCTCTTCCACAAACTTCTCTCCTGCTTTTGAGTCCATTATTGGACCATTTAGGATGACTCCATCCACCAAAACAGCGTTCTTCTTCTGGAACATCTCCTGCTTGCAAACACCAACTGTAAGAGAAATAACTCACCATTAAAGAAAGGACAAATAAATAAGAAACAAAAAAAATATTCTTTCACTGCTGGAGATGTAGTCAACTTAAGAAAAAAAACTCGCATGGACTTTCTACCTGTACTAAAATCCTAGATTTTGGTGGAAGAATCTTTACAGACCAAAAAAAAACACGTTACTTCAAACATAGGCTGTTATTCTGTAGGCAATAATAGCCTACTTGTACTGTATCTACTGCTTTCTCTAACATAGAAAAGCGTGCAAAGGACCTTCCAAACACAGAGGAAAACACAGTTCTGGCTTTGAACGTGTTACAGCTGTACAAATAGAAATACAGTGAAAGATAATGGGCATTTTTCTTAGCTGGAAATGTTTCCCTCCACAAGCCATGCCTCTGCTCCCACGTTTTCATGAAATAACTTTCAGCTTTCTTTCTGTATCTTTATGCTGCTCCTTCCCACCAGTCAGTCCTCTTGCTCAGAGTCTTCTGCATTCTTTCCAGAGTGCTTCACTGACCCACACCCCATGAAAATAAAACCTTTGATCTCATATACCAATACTTCTTTCTGCCCTTATCATATTAAATGCCCTCAGTCACTAATTACAATAATCTGCCGAGGAGATTATCTTGTTTATTCCTTTCTCCAGTGATGATCTCTTTCCCCTCCCTCACTTTTACCCAGGAGACATGCTCTCCTGATGTGTTCCATGAGCACAGTTTTACTTCCTCCTTCACATCCCCCCTGAGAGCTCAACCAAGACAGGTGTAAGACACTGGCCAGTAGCGGCAACTACGTCTCTCTTTCATGTATTGATTTCATATGGCAAGATCAGGACTCTGGTTTTCATCAGCATGAGGATGAAGATGAAACTGAGACATCTGGAGATATCAAGGGAATAGATATTTGAAACAGGATCGTGCTGAAAGGAAAAGCGGTAACTACTGCAGACAAATTATCTGGGTTACAGGCAGTATCTGTTCACCGGGCCTGCTCTAGAGTAGCTCAGATCTGTAAAGCCAGGCAGCACTACCACCGTGGGTTGTCTTTGTTTACAGTGAGGACAGGGCAAGGCTGCAGTGTATGGAGGAAGTTCTATGCCCAAAACAAAACCTTATTGCTTTCCTTTTTGTTCCTCTTATGAAATAGAGAAGGCAGGTGGCTCTTTCACAGGTCTAAACAACTGAATTTCCAGGCACTGCAGTCTGACACATTCAGCCCCTCATGCACAGGAGGACATAGAAGAACATAGAAGAACAACATAAACATTTAGAAAGGTGCATCACTCCAAGGTCCATTGATTGGAAGAAACCCTGCTAATCCCATGAGCTTTTATTTTCTGGTGACTCAGAGAAGCTATTCAGTTCACTTTGACCTACCAGGAGAGATATGACAAACAAGATAAAAGTCTAGCATGAGATGGGACCTCACACTTTTCATAATGCTGCCAACAAAAATGACACACACACCCCTCTCCTCCACGTGTTTCTGAAATTACCTCTATTTTTAATCCAAATGGGCAGCATACTAACTTTTTCTGAACAGAGGAGGCTTCAGCCCATTGTTATAGCAAAGGCATAAATGCTCTTATTGGACAGATGGAGAACAGGCAAGAAAACAGTAGTATTACATCTTCAACAGGCAAAGAGGGAAAATCGCAGACATCAAAAATGTCAATTCTCATCACGCTTTCCAGCACACCATAGCAGGGACACTGTAAAGAAACTGCAGCTTTGAAAAAGTCTTAGATGTTTATCTCTGGAAACACAAGCTAGTAGGTCACAATTTTACAAGACTTAAAACCCTGAGTATTACTAGGAAATGGAAGGCATCAGGGCTTTGGGCACAGAGAACAGAGACTAATTTTGTGTTGAGACTTAATTATTTGATGCATAAATAGCTGCCTTAAGTGCTATTCAGAATTTAACATAAACACAAAAAAAGTATTTAAACCTTAACATCACCTGGAGAGTCTATGATTTCTATGTATGCCAAAGGTGTTTTGTTTCTATGAAAAAGAGGACAGGATCTAAAAAAAAACTATGTGGGAGATTATTATCTATTGCAGAGCATAGACATTGATACTTCCTTTGGTTACAAGCAGAGTAGACGGCAGAGCAAGAGAACTCACTAACTCTTTATCGCCTTTTTTTTGTTTGTTTAGGGTATTTTTGTTGCTGTTGTTTTGTGGATTGGTTTGGGGTTTTTTGTTCTCCTTCAAAGTCTCAGGTGTCTGCTAGAACCAGAGTTGCGAAAAAGGTTTCTGTTGGTGACCCCTTTAGTCCTATTTCCATCACTTTTGCACAGAGATAAGGCACTAGTATTTCCATGAGTTTACAATGATCTCGTTACCGGAATTCTGCAAAAGCAGAACTTTACTAACACACACTATGCTGATGATACATGTTGTGTCTTATTAAAAAACCAAAATCATTCATCAAGTGCTCACAACATTAATTCTACATGAATTTTGGGTCTTGTATATATTTGTCTCAGACACACCTGATTGCACTAAAGGAACATTACTTTCTTTGAAGTGGGAAAGCTCACTTCATAGAAACAGCATCTTGTCATATACACCTCTTTTGTTTTCAAATATGATAGGGAAACCATCTAGAGATCTGACTGTAATAAATATGTTGCTTCCTATTTGAGAATATAGAAACACACTCTGAAGCAGACTCAGTAAACAGACTTCTAGAAAATACATCAAATACAATTTCAACCAAATGGCTCCAGGCTCGAAACAGAACTAAAAATTTAGTAGAAGGAAGTGCTTTAACACAGAGATTAAAAATTACTGACTGTTTAAGCTATCCTTCTGCAAAAGAGAAGACTCAATTCTGCTCCAGTTGAAGGCAACTGGGCATTCAGCCACCGGCTTCAGCAGCAGCAAAATCAAGTATATAATTCTCATATTTCATCCTGAAAGAAATTTTCTATTACAGAAGCTTAAGTATTTCCAACCAGCATTTCATTTTTATGATCAATATTATTTTCCCAGCAGCAAACATAAATTAACTGGAGTTGGAATAATGTACAGAAAAAAAAATAAACATTTTCTCAGATGTTTCTATATCTTTATGTAAGTAATACCATATATTTTAAAAGCTTCATCTGTGTTTCCAGATTTGACTGCTAAATCCTTGCACTACATAAAGAAACTGGAGCATTGTACTTGGACCATTCTAACAATATTCGGGAGAGTAGCATGAAATTACCAGAAAGATTTACTGCTCACAAGGCAAATGAGGAAACAGAAGGGGGTTCTTGTGAAAGAGTAGCTTGTGCTTGAATGCAGAGCCAAATCCTGTGCAGTTTGTACTGTATTAACACCACTAACTGTTCGAGGGAGTGCATAAAGCTGGCTTTAACCAAAGGCCTATTTCTGCTTTGTAACAAATGCGGTAGTAATTGCCAGTATCAATCAGAAAAAAAAATAAATACATTTCTCATTCTGTATGATTTAGTCATAGGTCTTCTTTTCGTGTGTCCAGCAAAGGAAAGTGCCTTCAGTGTCAAGACTCCACTCCACCACGTTTAATGAATTACTGTGGTGCCATATCATGTGTCAAAGCATTAAAACACACACTTGTCCCACGCTATGCAGCTATTTGAGTCCCTTGATATAAATAATCTTTAAAGCCATTTCTGTTTCTTTAATCACTTCTTTCTGTACATATGAATAAAGTAAAGCCATTTCAGTCTTAAGGCAAAAATACATTATTTCTTTGTAAACTGATTTCCCAGACACATCGCCAAGTAAAGGAGATGCAGTTTTCTTAAAATCCAGTATATAAAATTACTTCTTGACCTGGAAAAGCTATCCATATGAAAAAAAGAAGGCATGGGTATGGTAGGGCTTATGCAATTCCCACTATATTATATATTCTTGTTTTTCAGATTTATGGACCAGGCCTGTGGATAGAGAACAAGTTGGGTGCTTTCCCTCAGAAGGTCGGCAACAGCTGCCCCCACACAGGAATCCTCAAACTGTGAAAAGGCAAATGTGACCTTTACAGAGAAGGACCCAAAGAAAACAAAAGTGCTTGTGTCTGGGCTCCAAAACCCCTGAATAGACTCATTGAGCACATTGCTAGCACTGAACAGTAACAGCACAGCAAATGGGTCCTATTCTCCATCCCACACCTGAATTTCCCTTTCCAAAAGGAAGGGTTGAGAGACCGAAATGAGGAGAGGAGACCCAGTGATGAATATCTGACAGGGAATGTGAGGACCACACTAGGACAGAGGTCCTGCTTTCAGAGGTATTTCCTGAGTTCTGAGGGGACGCTCTTTCTTAGTTGTCATGTCATGTTGTGCAGTCCTAGGCAGGATTTGCTCAAAAACAAAACAAAACAAAAAAAAGCAGGTAAAAGTTAGAAAATAAGGTTCAGACATTTTTATGCAGCCAGTTCTCAGGAACTGATGTTAATTTTTCATAACAACTCTGCAATGCCCTAACCAAGTAAGTCCAGGAATGATTCGTGCTATATCATTTCCAGTTAGGAAGAAAGGCAGTGGAGAATCAGAATTCACCTTGATGCAAAACTGAGAAACGGCAAATGCCAACTGTGAAATGGAAATCCCAACTCCCTGACCCCAGTGAGATTCTTTCTCAAATGTTCTAACTCTTAACAGCTGCTAACAGTGAAGAAGTATCTGAGAAACAAAACTATTTTTGTATTAACTTAAAGTCATGTATTGGTTGTGAACATCTAAGGAACATTCATTTTTCAGTGGGGAAGTGACTGAATCTGCAACATTCAAGTCAATCAAAACACTGTGCATGGGACAGCAAAGTTAATTTCAGGAGGTGGAGTTCAAAGAGAAACCACGAATATAGGTGTGAGCCACACAGAACATACAGAATCCCTGAGAATTTTCTGGTTCCCAGTGGAAAAAAAAAGATTAAATGAAAACGCAAATAGTTTTTTTTCCCAAACGGAAGTTCGGCAATTTGTTTTAAAAAGATTCCTGACAGCCTGCAATTTCATGCAAGAACTATATTTTTAATCATAATATAAAATCAATTTTTAGCTCCAGTATTTCAAAAATCAACTAAGAAGACATTAATTTACTAAAATTGAGTTTTATGGGATTCAATGCAAGTTAAAATGTAGAAATAGATGAAAAGTCTAAATTTCATTTTAGGAAGTTTTACCTGCACATTCAAGTTACAGTCAAAACAAGTCTTTTCCTTTCACTTTTTCATATCATAAACACTTCAATATTTTCTGCTTCGTACAGAGAATTTCCAATTGCTGTTCAATAACTCAGGTCCACAACGTAACTCCGAGATACACTCTTATTTACTAACATGGGGAAGCTAGAGCATAGATAATCAGGATGTAACTTTCCAGACCACTAGGTTCTCTGAACTAGTTCTTACATAAATATTCATAATTTATTAGCCTACCAGCTCAATGTGAAAGTGGTTTAAAGTATCTCAATGCACTTTCAAAACGGAGCAAGTTGCCTTGCCCCGGCTATTATAACGCTGCTGGTCACATCCACAAAGATTGGTCACACAGATGAGGGACTCAGTGGGGCTCTGGATACAACATTTCAAGCTATGCCTGCCGTGGGTTTAATGATTTTGGGAAAACATGAGCTGCAAGAGGCCAGGCTGCTGCATGGCACTGGCAGGTGCCAGCAGAAGACGCTAGCAGTCCCGCTCTAGAGCATCAGTCTGGATGTGCCGGGTGGAAGCACAGATCTGATCCTACTCTGCACGCTAGGGCTCAAGCAGGGAAAAGCTGAGAGAGACCCAGACAGAGCCACCACACTGCCTGTAGTCCGACTGCACCCACATCTTCCATTTTTTCTCCACTGACAGCAGAAAATTGATACCTCACTTTGTTTGGGGTTTGTTTGTTTGGACCATGCCAAAACTTAAATCGGTCATTTGACCTTAGCATTAGCACTGCAACCAAATACCAGGTACATACAGCGTTTGTCACTTGCTCTTTCCCCTTCAAGCTTGTGCCAGAGCTTTTTAACATGATATATTGGCCCCAAAGAGGCCTCAATTATCCCTGAACAATGGAGTGGGGCTGCTTGCGAAAAATTAGTTTAAGCAGCTCAATGAGACCCAGCAAGCTGTCTTGCAGTGTAACCAGCAGAGGGATGCCAAGCCACTTAAAGACAATCTTTCTTGTTGAAACCCTGACATTCCCCAATGGATAAGATCATATTTATAAGGCTTTTCAGCATACATACAAGATGAGATGTGACAAAGGGCAGAGATAGCTAAGCTTTAGGGACAGAAGCTTTTCCAAATTATCTAGGTTTAACCAACTACTTCATAGAGGCATTGCTTGGGACCACCTTTCTCATGACATTCATGGTGCTGAAAAGCTTCTGGTCCAGTGGCTTTTACTTTGAAAGACATTTGCTGACATTTGACAAGGTTTTCATTAAAACATACTCAAGAAATGGTAACAGACACACATACATTTGAATCAGGTCAAAGACACCTTTTATTACCCTTAGATGAGGCCTGGCAATAACTATCAACAGAAACAACCACTACTGACACACTACAAAGCAACAACAGCTTGCCTTTCCAATTCGCTATTCCCACGTATAAACCCCAGTAATGCTAAAATAAGATTACTTGTGTGCACAGAGGGGAGAACAAAGAGGGCAAATGGCACAAATTAGGCATGTCCTGCTGTGTATCCTTGCCTTATCAGTGCTTTACCAACAAGTACCTCCTACAACCTCTGCGGTTTGTGACAGGAGACAAAGCAGAAAAAGACCATAAGAAATTTAACTTCTGCTTTTTGCAAAGCTTGAAGAGGTAGTTTCCATAAACATCTGGGATAAGCATAAAAAACTATCGCAAACTGGACCACAAAGAGGAGGCAAGTCAGAAATACAAAGACCAGTAGTTCAGTGCATCCATTTTTTTCCATCTGGAGCACGTAATAAATGCTTATGCAAATATAAATGATCTTTAAAGAAGCAGGCAGCTTAAAATAGTCAAGAGCATGGAAATTAAGGCACACGAAATCTAAACTGTTTAATAGGCAATAATAGCTGAATCAGTATGCAACAAGATCTCGTAATACACTAAAAAGTGACAATTCTTGGTTGTATAAGTGACAGTTTAAAAGATGCCTTAATCAAGAAAGAAAAATTATTTCTTGAACTTCTCAAATGTCAAATTAAGCTTCTTCACTAAATGTTCATTAGCTGCCAAGAAAATTCTTATTAATTTTAAAGCACCATGAACACACTCACACAGAATGGCTTTATTTGATGCAAGATTAATTTCTTGCAAGATGATGTCTCCCTTCCTCTGATGAAGTGATATTAGCAAAGGTCCAAGTACCTCTTTTATCAGATCAGATTTCAAGACACATGAGAGACCTTATCCCCCCGCTCTGACCAAAATACTAACCTGAGTGTCACGTTACCAGCGCCTTAAAGTCTCCCGAACTTCCAGGGTGTTTTACCACGCTTCACATTACAGCTGTTTGAGATGGCATCATGGCAACACCTTACCATAAATGTTTGCCAGCTCACCTCCCCAGTCTGCTGGTGGCATAAAACCAAGTAACTCCCCATTCACCTACACACTGAGCCGCCAGCAATTCAGAAGTTAAAAAGCAGCATATTGCACAAATGCCAGCTGCTCCCTTCCTCTTGTGATTGCCAGCTCTAACTCTTCATGAGCTATCAACCTGCTTGAAACTCTACTTAACACAGACTTATGCTCCACAAGAAAACAGCTCACCTTTATTTTTTTCCCTCCAAATACAGAATTTTCCAAGCCTTCTCCATGACAAATCAACCTTGGAAGACTACTCTGATGCCAAATGACTGAAGTATATATGCAGTGAAGATCCCGTTCTGCAGCTAGGAGTAGGAATTTACAACTTGGCCACCTCTCATTAATGGGCTTTTGGCATCTTTTGTGGATAGAAGCATAGCAAAAAAAAATCCTCTTGCTCATCCCTGCATAGTTATTAAGGCTTTGCTTGTGGGCAGTGGTGATGTCTGAGAGAAATTAGGCTCAACAAGCAATCAGCAAGATGAAATTCAAGTGGTCACTTTCAGATACATTGAGGAAGTTTAGAAAAGAAAAGGAAAAAAAAAAAAACAAGGAGAAGAACCCAGAGTGACACCCCTCAGAGTGCTCCCAGCATGCTCACCACAAGTACAGCTACTGCAAGTGTTAACTCTCGGCACATTCAAGTCTCCACTCCACTTTGGCAGCTGCTCCAGCTTTGCAAAGCAAACACAATGCTAGTGCTGCAACAGGCAGGTGCCTTCAATCTCTCTCCCAGATGCTTTCCAATAGGACTTTAAAAGATAAGGGCCCATAATATCAGTATTGAAAGGAGAACTGCACTTATCAGCGCAGGTCCAGTTTTAGCAATGGACTCACATTTGCTTACAAAAAAAAAAAATATTTCAGCAGGCAGCAAAGCTGTTCAGCCTCAGAACCACAGAGCCAAATTTCTAAAATAACTTGAGCTTATTGAGAAGGCTACAATGTAGCCTAACTTCATTCACCAACCCACTTAAGGGAAGTTCATTCACTGGAGAGAACCTGGCAGAACACCCAGCAAACCACCGGAGCCAAGGGAAAGAAAGGTCTGTGAGAATAAAGAATTCCTCATGAAGCGTAAAGAAATAACAGATGCTACTCATGAATAAGGTAGAGAGACTGGAAAACCTGCACCAAGAGTGGAGATCACATTACTATTAGACACATTCTGTCTCACCAGCACAAGGCAATGGTTTTGGAAGGAAATTAGGACTTTTGGTAGTGTACAACAGGCAATATTTGAACAAGCACACTACTACCCATCTGAACCACCAGGATCTCAGTCTTAGTGACTGCTGGCAGTGTATTTTTGGTGTTGTTTTGGCAGAGAATATAAATATAAGCTGCATCTGAAGCAAATTACTTTGGGAGCTGCTGTCACTCATTCAGTAGTGCCCCTGCTATTCACGTAGTACAGCTGTCCTTACAGTACAGCCTGAAACTACTACGGGCACCAGAACATGTTTACTACACACCAGAACTGTTATGTAACTTTACAATGCTCATTCAATTTTCATCAAATAAAGCAAAAGGGATCAGTTGTCTTTAAAATACTAAGTTTCTGCAGTTTTCTTTCAAATATATGATTTTGTTCAGAAATTTTTTTAACCAATATAGTGCTAACAATTTGGATCACCCACAAATTTAAGAGGAGACTTCTCAACCTGGGAATAAACACTTTTTCACTGTTTCGTCCATGTTTAGGGTAAAATATAAAAGAAACTTATTAGGTCTCAAGTCTTTTTGGATGGTTTTCATAAGAGAGTCACAATTTGAGATAAGTGAAGAAATTTTTATCAAGAATATTGATCTTGTGGGAGAGGGGGAGAGCCATCTGCAAACACTTTTACTATTTTCTGACTTAGCAATCAGCTTCCATTCACAATACTAAGGACTTCCGCATTTCTTAACCTTGCAAATTTAATCTCTGCATTTTCTAAGCTCCTCCGGCAGTGTCATTATTGTATTAGCCATAGTTCATCCACAGTCCCAACTTTCATAAACATATGGTCAACTTTCACTTTTCATTAATGATGCAAGGCCTTCCTCTTCATGTGGG
This sequence comes from Bombycilla garrulus, assembly GCA_013400315.1. Lineage (NCBI taxonomy): Eukaryota > Metazoa > Chordata > Aves > Passeriformes > Bombycillidae > Bombycilla > Bombycilla garrulus. Next base: position 324,785 of record VXBU01012878.1, read on the forward strand.
TAAAGAACTTGATAACACCTTTATAAAACAGGATTACCTTCTCCCTTACTGAGACCTTTTGTTCCAAAGCAAATTACTATATTGCTATATATCACTGTTATTCTCTCACTTGATGAAAAAAAATTAAATTAAAGGCACTCCTCTCCTAAGATTACTTATTCCAACAAAAAATATCGCTCTGCAATGTTTTTATGGCAACTGTTGCAAAGTCTGCACTTTATTAAACCATCCTGGCTACGCTGCTGCTGCGCTGTAACGAAAGGAAGTTACAGGTGGATGCCCAGCAGGCAGCCCTACACCTGCGCTGCGAACCCACCCCGCTTCCTTCCTCTTGCCCCGAGGCCCCTCTCATCGCCGAGCCCGGGGACACCCGCGATGGGGAGGCTGCAGGAGCCCCCGCGGGACGAGGGAAGTGTTGAAAGCCCCGGGCGGGGCAGAGAGCGAGCCGCTTCCCTCCTCCCAGCCGGTGCCGAGCCCCTCCGCTCGCAGCGGGCAGAGGGGAGGCACCGTGCGGCTGTGCCCGCAGCTTTACCCTCCATCTCGNCGGCGTCGCGCTGCCCCGGGAGAGGAGCGGGGGCCGCTCCCGCCGTGCCCTGGCCGCCGCCGCAGGCTCCGCGCCGCCCGGGCTGCCGGGGCCGCTATAAATACCCTCGGCACCGCCGCCGCCCCTCCCGCGGGGCAGGGCACCCGGCACGGCCAGCCGGGGCCCCGGGGCTGCCTTCCTTGCCAAACCCAGGGGGCGAGGCAGTCGCCGCTTGGGATAGCGGGTTTGTTCCGCTGCCTCGAAAGCCCGACCCGGTACCTTAAAGCCCTGGCCGGGGCTGCGTGCCTCCCCTGCAGGCAAGCAGAGCTGAGCAGGGCTCGCCCAGTCCACTGCCAGCGGCCCGGCCGGGCACCGCCGCCCGCCGAGGGCAGTTTTCACAAAATCACGAAGATTCTGAGTTGGAAGGGATCCACGAGGATCAAGTCCAACTCTTACCACTGAATAGGACATCCACAAGTGTCACACCATGTGTCCAGCAGAACGGTCCAAACACTTGAACCCTGTCAGGCTCGGTGCTGTGACCACTTTCCTGGGGAGCCAGTTCCAGTGTCCAAGCATCCTCTCGGTGAGGAACCTTTTCCTGATACCAACCTAAACCTCCCCTCACACAACTTCAGGCCGAACCCTTGGTTCACCACAGAGAAGAGATCAGTGCCTGCCCATCTGCTTCCTCCCACGAGTAAGCTGTAGACTGCAGTGGGGTCCCTTATTCTCCAAACTGAACAGACCAAGTTTTAAGGGCTCTGGATGAGTTGTGGCTGACATCCCTGTTCCAGTTCATTCCGGGACACCTGCCCTGTTCAACGCAACCTAGGCCTTCTTAATCCTCATCCCTTGATTTCCTCCTAATTACTGCCTCTTAAAATGAATTTCATCCTAATTACTACCTTTTAAAAGAAAAAGGTAAACAGGTTTGGTTTTGAGTGTTGTTGTCATAGGAAGGTCGGGAAGTGTCCAATACCCCCAAAACTTTATGTCTCTCATTAAAATTCAATCCTGATTAAAATTTGACAGAGATGTTTGGAAGTAGTGAAATATTCACATGTGAATTAAACATTTATTCACAGTACTATCTTAATTTTTCTTACTTACAGGGAAACAGGTGTAGCCCTTTTGCAGCTTAACAGCAGATTCTACCAAACCATTAATAGCTTGTACAATTGGAGAAGGTAATTTTGTAGCCCAACAGATATCCTACACTGCAAGAGATAAGTATTTGAACCTCATTTTGGTAGATAAAAGAATTGGTATCACTAAATCAAGAGCTTGTAGTTGCCTGGGAACAAGCAATTGTGGTCTGATTGTATTCATCATGGGTAAATGAAAGACAGCCCCAATCAAAACTATGCATTTCTGCTGCTTCAAAGAGCTAATTTCCCCAAACTGAGAAAAACAGTAGGGACAGCTGACAAGGAAAAACATATTTAGTGTGAACATCAAAAGAGGGGTTCTCATAAAGCCTCTATTTAAATGACCAGAAGACTGTGACTTTGCAATTACAGAGAGCAGTAATTTTACCATAAAACCTCAAAGGTGACATTCAGAAAGCAAATGGAAAACAAAGAGAAATTATATAAATTACAGTTGCTATAAATTGCAAGTTACAATATCAGAAATCAATGATTCAATAGAGAAGAAAAAATATCCAGGGTTGTGATAGCTAATGACAAACAGGGCATTTAAAGTGTGTTAGGAAGAAAAGAAAACCCAGTGATGATATTGTCCCATGTAGTACGTGTAGTTCAGAAGTGGTTGGTTCTGTGCTGATCTGTAAAATGTAAACATGTTCTATAAGTACTTCTGTGCTACAAAAGAAACAAGTAGATGTATCTCAAGGGAATTATGAAGACCTGCTCCAACTTGCTAGTAATTAAGAAAGATAAGAATCCTGATTTGTGAAATTCCAAAGGGTGTTAATCTTATACCAGTAGTCAAAAAATGAGGAAGTGCAATGAGAAGAAAATACAGGCCAAAACTGGCACCGTAAATAATAAAGGGAGAAACATTTAATTTAAAAATATTTCAAAGTAATTAATAGAAATAATTCCAGTCTTTTTTATGAAGACCAGTTCTAATCAAACCTCTCTAAATTCACTCTTCGATGGGATTGCTTGTTTGGTTACATGCATACTGATGGTTCAGGTTTTAAGTCTGAAAGAAAACGTGGTACCCCATGGCATGATTAAAGCAGATGTTAAATTGACTAGGCCCTCCCCAAATGACTGATGACAAAAAGCAACAAAAATTAAAGGAACCTTCTTTGAATGGGTATTTTTCTCCAAAAATGACCCCAAAAGGAGAAAAATGGCAAAGGTACAGAGCAACCAAGAGAAGTAGTCTGAATTGAGTGGCAAACTGGACCTTGTCAAACAAAATACATCTACTATAGCTAAATCCCTGTAATAAGCTTGGAGGATTGAAGGTGTTGTGTACTGAGAGCGTGGTGGCACTTGCTGGAAGCAATTTAGGGGCTGTAGTCACTGATTCCAAGTCATCCTAAACACTGACTGTGATGTTGCTAAAAGGAAGGATTAACCTGTATCAAGGGAGTAGGAAACATAGTTTTCTCTCTGGATAGATCACTGATGATACCAATCTTGCATACCGTGTTCTTGCCCACGTTTTGAAAAAAAACTCAAAAAATAAAGGGGGCAGATTAAGAGCTGAAAATGTGATTTGAGAGTTGAAGAAAAAATGCTGCTAAGTGAGACGTAAAGAGCACAGTCTGTTTATCGTATCAAAAAGATTGACTTGATTACAGCATATAAGTACCTCCATGCAGAAAAAAATACTGGATTCTGAAGAGCTCTTTAATCTAGTGGAGAATGGCATAACAAGAAGGTGAGGTGGAAACTGAAGTCTGACAAATTCAAATGTAGCACTTTTTTTTTTTTTAAGGTGACAACACATCACTGGAGCAGCTAATAAAGACACCAAGAAATTTTCAATGGTTTTATGTCCCTCAACCAGGACAAGATGCCTTTCTGGAAGCCAGGTTTTAGCTAAATGCAGGTTACTGCTACTGCTCTCACTGCTTGTACATGTGTGAAATTTAATGACAAAAGATACAGAGGAGATCAGACCATATGACTAAATGGTCCTCTGTGTCTTATTTAATTTTTTCTTCTTATACAAAGTAATTATAAGAAGAGTTGGCTACTGGTGAGCATCTGCTCAAGATGATATTTTTGTCAACTGACTGCAATCAGTCTGGAAAAAATTACTACCCTGAGTGTGTAGGATTCTAACTGATTGCAGTACAAAAGACATTCTTGGCAAACAGCACATGAAATACCAAAAGACAATCAACATTAGTCACCTATTTTCATTTGTCAGTGCACTAAGCTGACAGGATTTCAATTCATTTGTGCCAAAAAGGAGCTCAGAAGAGCTTAAGAAGCTGAAGGAAAGGGTAGCAGTATGAATCCATTAAAAACACCGGCCATCAAACTTAGGTAATGTGGTAATTAAACACAAACTTTGAAATGCTGGCAGGCAAACCAGACAACTAATTCAGTATGCAATATTACACTGGTAAATATACATCATTTTTAAATATTTATGAATTTCTTTCCCAGTTTGTGCATAAATGAATCAAGTTACCTCACCTGAAGCTATGATCCTCCATAATGAGCTGTGGTATGCAGTGAAGACTAAAAGGTTTGACACAACGAGTAATGCCTACCTCTCTGAAAGCAGCCAGGACCACACAATTGAATTGTGTTGCACATAAACTATTGAGAACTGCATTAAAATATTAATGAATTAACATTCTCCTTAAATTGTTGTATTTGCCAGGATGTGAACTTGCATCGTCTCTCTGCTGCTTACCAAGCTGATATGGCAAAGCTACAATGCACACTTGCCGATATTACAAAGCTGAAAGGTCTCAGTGGCCTTTCTGATCTCATTACCTGTTTCCCTCCCTGAAGTTTATTCTCTAAGCACAAAACTTTCTCAACAAGTCAGGAACCTCCTCTAAACAATGCAGAACCCAAATACTGTAAACAAATAGTTTACACAAAGATTGGAATAAAAATTCTTTCTTTACTGAAGGAAGAAAGAATTGTATTGAGGAGGGAAAGCTCATTTTGGAGATAAGATGTATTTTTTTTTTCAAATCCACTACTCTAAAATTCAGAACAAAGGTGCTTTCCAACCAAAAAACTTAATTTTATCCAAAAGAGGATCAAAGATTTGCTAATACCTGATACTGGTATGCAAATTCTAATACCGTGTGGTTGGTCCTGACTTTTAGAAATTATTTAGAAAAATGCCAGGGCCCTTACATGGTCTTGAAGATGGAAGCTTTTAAAATTACTGTATAAAAATCTAACCTGAAAGGTGCATAAATTATAGTCTCAACTCTTCCTCTGTCTTTACCCCGGAAGAAGATGTGAGCTCCACTTTTAGAATGAAAAAGGATTAGCAATTACAAAAAAATAAAACCTGCAAGATCCCTAAGCTTGTGAAAATCAGATCCAGATCCTGGTGCATTAATAATTGAAGTGTCATGGTTACCTCCACGATGTCAACATCACCCATGAAACTCCAACATCAGTAGTCTGGTGCAGGTAACTGAGACAGGGAAGAAAAACCATTAAGGAGTTGAAGGGCATTCATTACCTTTCTGATGTCTGGAGGAATAGTGTTGATGTGCTAGTGGAGGCCAACCAAAGGTGAAGACTGATCATTCTACACAGTGAAGAAGTTGTTAGGTTCTTGAGTTGCAGCATCTGATGCCCTCAAAGGAACAATATGGCATCAGATGGCTGGCAAAACACATTGTTCAGAACATCAAAGCAACAAAATATCAGCTGCCAAGGTTTGGACCCTCAAGGCATCAGCAAAGACAACAAAGCCAGAAAGAATTTGCAAATACTGAATTTAAGCTGCAGTACAAGACACTTTCTGGAGATTATATTTTGCAAATCAGAGGCGAACAAATGTCATTCCCTCGACACACAAATAGGCCACGAGTTCTTTTGGACAGCACATCTGCAGCTACCCAGAGGTCACATGTATGATAAAGACTGGGTGGAGGAAAGACGGGGAGAAGTTCACAAACAGCAAAACCTCCTGGATCATTATGAGGCAGGGCAAGGTCACGATAAATGCCAGGACTCAGAGCTGGTGGTGCCAGGGGCAGGATGAGCAGCAAACAGCAGCCTAAAGAGTCAGAGGCACTGGAAGGACTTCTCAGCATTCCACTGCAGGCCTGGGATGGACATCCAGCTCAGGCCTGGGGCAACCTCATTGTCTTGGTTTCAAAAGACAGGTGCCTGCCAAAGAAGGCAGGAGCTTCTCTTGGAATAAAAAAATGCAAACCCCCTCCCTCCAAATTATTAAAGGGGCTCTCAGGCAAAGATATGAGGATA
>VXBU01012878.1:330723-432741 GCA_013400315.1 Bombycilla garrulus
TAGAAGGGCAGAGTTTTCCTCCAATGGTCCAGTGGTGATGTTGAAGGGTCTGGTCCTTCCTCTGGGAATCCAGTGGGAGAGAAGGCTGCTCCTCTGGGAATCCAGTAGAAGGCAGATGCCTGTTCTGTCCCAATGCCCAGATTATATCCAGGTGGGAATGCTTGGCTCCTCCCCCTGGGCGGAGCATCTCACAATGGGCTGATGTCATTCCATGAGTCATGTGGATGGGTCCTTAATTGTCCATTAAACAGGAAATGGCTCCCAGAGGGAGTTATCTGTGACTCATAGGGCAAGGTGTTAATGGCCCATTAACAGGAGATAGTCCCGGGGAGGAGGCAAGAAAAACACTGCCCCTCCTAATTTTAACAGTTCATGAAGATGGAGATAGAATACAGACCTTCTGGAATATTTTACATTGTAACCTAGGACACTCATGTTGCTAGTTTTATCTCCACTTGCTGCTCAAATGGAAACTTCCTCCACTTGCTGGCAAGTCTTTCATGGTTTTATTGACCCAGCTTAGATACCCATGCTGAATATTTAAATCCGTTAAATCACATCTGTATTTATTAAAAAAAAAAAATAGGGTAACCCAAATAGGTCTGTTTATAACCTTTCAAGACTGTTATTCAATCAAGTCAATAATGAGAATTACAGATCTAGTATTATTCCCATGTTTAATAAAAGCAGCCGTGCAACATATATTATTAAACAGTAGACTCTCTATGGTGCCTGATCTCAGAGCTGTAATACTATTTCTGAATAACTGGTATGTCTTGTACATTATCCTTTAATCAGTCTTGGCAAGCCAAGTAATGTCATATTCCTTCTCTAATGTTGATTTTGGTGGGAGGTAAAAGAATTTATAATCTCGTAGGAGGAGGAACCTCTCAAGATTTGGGAATCAGCATACAGTTTCACCCATTATGTTGTAATCAAATATTTTTCTGGAAAAGATCCTCATGGTGAAATAATGCTTAACAAATCTCATTACTCAGGTTTATGGAGCTGCTTGCCCCTTCTGTAATTCAGAAGGATTAAATTGCTCCTGCAAATTAAAAATAGGATGAGCAACCGATTAGAGCAAGGCTTCTGTTTGCCATTTGAATCAGACAAAGAGGAAATAGGTACAATAAAGAAATCGCAGTCAAAAATTGCAACAAAAATAAGGATATAGAAAATAAGACCCTAATTTTATCTGAAGATTTCATTGATTACAAGGAAAATGTCTAGACAAGCTTCATTTGTATGGTTTACAATATTACCAAAATATTTTCATGGATATATAACCCATTTTTGCCTATTTCATTGTGTTCTAGACAGCTAAGCTTAGGGGAAAACAGCTAAAAAAAGCAAGGTGGTTTCACCCTCATTATGTGTCTGTATTTGATTTATTTTTATAAAAATATATATATCTATACACATGCACATAGCTTTTCTATTTTTAATGCAAGAATCTGAACCTCTTTAAGCCAAGGGAAACACAGAGGGATAATAAAAATCAGAGAAATATTAGATATCACTCTGCTGTGGTCTCTGCAGCTGCTGTGGGCATGTATGAGTTATCTCTAAATTAGCAGGGTTAGATACTGCTAAAGAAGCACCAAAAGTACCACAATGCTCAGGGCAAGCTGCAGACTCTTGCTCAAGGCTGGGCAATTGGCCCATGGCTCTCTTGGAGCCACACGCTGCTGCAGCTGGAGCACTGCTTTGCACAGGAAGGTAGCAAATGATGGTATGGGCTGGCTGAACAGACCTAAGATCAGTCCTCAGGTTATCTTGGAAGTTAGGAGATAAAATCCCCACAGGAATATTACAGAAGTTGAAGACAAAGTTAGTAAAAAGACAGAGTTTCTCTCCTCAATAAGGTACATCAATTAGATTCTCTCACAATGTCTCTTTCCCTAGATTTTTTTATAGATCCTGTTGAATCAAGCTTCACTGGGATCTGGGACTAGTTTCCTGGGACAATAAACTCTGAAGTGCGCAAAAGTAGGAATGACAAAGCAGAGAATGGATAAACTCTCCATTTTGATATTTTGAAGTGTCAAGAATCTTAAGAAAACCCTATACATTTAGTTTTTCACATAAAGTAACTTACATGTCTATTCCATACTTAAAAGAAGAATTAATCCATTGTGGTTTTCAAAAAAAAGAATAAAACTAGGAAATTTTGAGCAGCCTAAGTACATGCCCCCCTGAAATACCTTTGCAGCAAAGGCTGTAATTTTCACATTAGCAAGCCATAAAATAAAAGGCATGAGTATTGTTTCTAGAATCAAGAGTTACATCCTTTGTCACACGCAGCCCCCAGAAGGTAACACGAGTCCAAGAAATGCACTCAAGCGGGGTGCAGCTCATTGTGATGAACCATTTGGAAGCAGATAGAGACACCAGACTGTAAGTGAAATGTATCTCCATTGTCTTCCAGAGCATGCAGCCATGCTAGGGAGGGTTACTGCTTCAGCTTCCCATCTCTGTAAACTTCAGGAAAGAATGAAGTTTATATCAATTCAAGACAGATTTAACATGAATTCTTTCCTGTTGCAAAACAAGAGTCACGGATCACATAACATTTAAAAAGGATGCAAAGCAGTAGGTGATTTCAGAACCACACTGAGCAATGTTATTTAGCAAAAAACTAGCCTGTGGGTTCTGCAAATGAAATTACTCCCAACACTCACTTCCATGGAAAATGTCGAATTCTGTGTACAAACAATGTACACCAAAGCAGCATGAAACTGCATTTGAGGACAAACAAAAAAAGTTTCTTTGAGCCATCTTCAAACCTGATTTGACCTTTGACAATTTCACTGCAATGAGCACAATTTCTTCTCTTTGTGTGAACACCTGTTATGAATAAAGAAGTCTGAGGTAAAATGAAATTGCTGCATGCAGGGATTATAACAGTTGATGCCGTGGCTGGGATACAAAGACTAGGAACAGACAAGCAAACAGCTGTCACCATCCCACACCCAGAACAAAGGGAGTTTTTAATGGTAGCATGTTTTAGATAATGTAAACACTGCGTGTAGATTAAAGAGCTGGTTCCAGTTAAGTGGCTTACTAATTCTCAGTCTTCCAGGAGAAATGGAGCAGCAATAGGGAAAGGCATAACTTCAGCATGGTATTAGCAATGTGAAACCAGAAGGCACTCTTGGCCTAGGTCTGCTGTCTCATGCTGGCACAGGCAGAAGTTCAGTGTTTGAATGGCTCCTTTTTGTCTGAGTTACTTGTTAAAAAGCCCATCTACACCAAGCACTGAGATTGTGATAACTTAAAGTGGTTCTGAGTCCCCATGCAGAAAGGGAAGTGACCATTTATTTCCACTGGACACACGTTCAACTGAGATTCGAGTTTGTCCTGCTGCATCTGGTTTTCACACAGCTTTCACAACACTGTGCTCTATCCCTGGTCCAAATAGGCAGCACATGAGACAAAATGACCTTGCAAAATCAAGCTTAAGACCAGGAAAGAGGTGACTGAAAGCTGGGCACCATACAGTGCATATCGGTAATATCTGCAAAATTTTTTTGGTTGTTATATCTCCAACAGCCTTTTTCTAGCAAAGAAAAAGGTTAGTTGGTGACAAAGCATATTTTCTGAGATCAAAGGAGATAAACAAGTAATAAAAACACCTCTCAGGCCAAGAATTATGCTAAGCAGCTCACTCCTCTTAGCATTTTAAGCTCTTACATAACTTTAAAAGTTCCCTTTGTTAGATTAAAGAAAACAGCCTTGCATGCAGCCAACATAGGGGACAGGAAGGTCAAAGAAACACCAATGTGTTGCTGAAATTTAACTACTATACTCCTGAGAGGTCAAGGATCTGAACTCCCATCTCCTGTATCCCTGCACACGGAGTACATTTCACACTTTGAGCTTGGGAATGAGCCAGTGAATTTAAATTATGACAGGGCAAAAAGCAGTGGAAGTCCTAGCCACTAACCAGGAGAAAAGCCAAATTCTTGTTGCTGAAACACTATAATCCCTCTTTCTCCTTCTCAAGAACTCAGAAGACCATTTCCTCCAAAGAAAACACCACGAGAAGTGTTAGATGTTTCTGCTGCTGGAGCAGGGCAAATATGGGACAGGTTTACCCGAGGAAAGCGCTGATACAAGATGTGGCACTTAATGAGTATAGCACAGCTTTGTTCCTGACTGTATTCTTCTGACCTGGATACCTCTGGAGACCTTTTGCAATATGACCATTATATAAATAAAAAAGAAACTGGGGTTTCTAGGTAGAAATGGCAGTGTGTAAACATGAGAAAACAAAAAAAAATTGAATAAAAGGTTGTTTTCACTGTTTTCAGCTACATTTTCAATTTGGCAAAGATACTCACAGCTGAAGGGCTGAGCTGGAGCCTGTATGCTGCTATTTCTTTCAACATCAAATGCTTTTGGAACACTATTAGATATTAGGATTGTGTGAATTGGTCTCCTGAAAACAGCAATTCACACTGTAGTTTTGAGACATTTTAGGGAGAAAAATAGGTAAAAACTTACCTGAAAAACAGCAATTGCAACTTGAGAGAAGTGTTTTTAAATCCTGTGTCTTTCAGTTATGTAGAGACCTTTGTGTGATGAGCTGGTATTGGGCTGCTCAGGCAGAAAAGAGGAATCATTATTCTCAATACGATTTTTTTATTTAATCATTTAGGACTGATTTTCTCCTGAGACATCATCCATTCAAACTTTAGTTGCCTTCTTTGACAAGATGTCTTTTCTCTTGGGGTCTGGATTGCACAGGTAAAGAAATGCCAACTGCAATTTCTCATTCAACCAGTTGTACTAAAAATAGTAGAGATGACAACAAGTCTTCTGTACTTGACAAAATGGAAGAATACAAAGACTTACTCTACAAGCACATCAGAAGGAATGGAGCCAAATGAGTCACAAAATACAAGGCTTGTCAGCAGTGAAATGGAAAGAAAGCAAAATTATCTTCCACATTGTTTTAGAAAAGACCCCAGTAATATTTTACTATTAAACTGAAGTATAGGGAATATCTGACAAATATATAAACCAAGATGTATGAACACACATACTATTAAGAATGAAATAAAGAGAAAATGCACCAATTTAAAGTATTCTTTCAGCACCTACTTACAGAAAGCAGTACAGAGAAGTATATAATACATTTAGCGAGAAAGACGCCATTAAATTATGTACTTCACGAGCAACTATAGTACATTAAACCCAATTGCATTCATTTCTGAATCATAACCATCCTCAAACATTTAATGCCAGGAGCAACTTAGACCCAAAATATGTTATTTTACATCCTCTGTGTTGCATCCTGCACATAAGCAACCCATTTTGAATGGTTTGTCTAGATACGCTTCTGGTACCAGGATAGCAGTTCAGACACAGAAAAAACAGCAAAACCACTGAAACAGATTCTCTAACCACTGGTATTTAAAAGTGTTAAATCACTAGATTAGACCAGCACACTGCCTTTTAAAATAGTTACATGTATTGACACAGTTAATTCTTCTTAATTGTGTAGATATTTGATTTCACGTCAAAGATCAGTCCCTATAGTTTGGAACTTCTCAATAAATAGTATAACTCCCTAATACAAACTGACTTCCTGTAGCAAAATTAGGTATCTCAGATTACTTGCACTTTTACAAGATGACTCTTTAAGGCCATTTGCTTTTCATTACAGTGTTTGGCCATCATAAGACAACACTGCTACTATTTTAGACCTCTCTCTACAAATGCATGAACATACTATTTAATCCTAGCCTCTTGTAACTCAGTTCATTTACAGGGACAGTGACAATAAGGGCTGTTGTTTCATTCTGGATGCCTTGGTTTCTTTACAGATGTCAAACAAATTCCTGGGTATTCTTAGTACTAGAATAGATGTAGTAACTGTGCCATTAGAGTTTTCAAGAAAAAGCTCTGCTGACAGCAAACAGGTCTTTTTGCTTGACAATCCCAGCCCTGAGCATCTTGCACACTTTATTGTTCTCATTTTCTTAGAGGCTGATATTAAGAATTTGTTTAATAAAAGAAATATCCCAAAGAGTGCTCTCTTTTCCTTTCCAAAGCATATATAAGTTTGTTGGAAGAAATACCTAAATATCTGATTCAGACCAGAATCATTAGGAAAAACCTGTATTTATGATTTTGTTACTCTAAGGCTTTTTTCAATATTCTAATTCTCACAACAATAAAAATTAGACACTAATTACTTTCATAATTAGGCAAGCTATCAAAAATGGAGAGAGTTAATTAGTATTTCTCCCTTACCAGTCCAAGAAAAAATTCTATTCAATAAACATGTTGCAGCAAAATGATAAATAACAGAGCTCCATTCAGGGAGTTTCCAGATTCTAGTCAGCACTAAAAGGAATAGGGAGCTTTTGTTATATTGAGGCATTATAAACCCAAACTTTCCCACCTGTTGGGAGCCATGCATGAGACTTCTCAAAGGTTTGCAACTCGGAGTTGAGTTTGTTTGGGAACTACTTGGTGATTTGTGTGCTGCAGTGCCATTATCTGTCTAAGGACAGCATAACTACTAATGCCTCTTTCACAGTCTCCTCTTCTCTGAGTCCTGCTCCAGGGTGCAATATACAACCTCTCCTGTGTAAAGAATGTACTGAAACTTTCACTTGATTTTTTGTTTACAATCTCAACACTTGTGCTTTCTTCTCTTTTGTTTAAGGGCCAGAAGCATATGGCCCTTAGTGGCCTTGAAACCACGAAGGGTAATTTTAACAGACATTGTGTATGATAGAGACTCCAAAAGTTAATCTAGCTTGACAGCAGTCCCACCTGAAGGAGTTTAATTTATAAAAAATGTATAGGAAAGGACAGATTTTCCATCTGATCCATGCTACTATAGACAACAACAGAGAAAAATAAGATAGATGCACAGAGTGACAACATAGGAAAACAAGCCAACAAGACTACTGTGCTTGTCTATAACGAGCTCCTTCTCCCTCACCCTGCAGGAAGGTCTAACAGAAAAACAAGCAAACATTAAAAAAAAAAAGGGTCAGCTTATTTTCAGAATATGGTATTTTACAAGATTTGACACAATCTCTCTAACTGTGGGTTAACGGTCAACATAAGATGCATCTGAAAGTTTGTGTCCAGTTTCTTGTGTGTCTCACTATCCCTGTACTTGGGATCATCAATACTAACACAGAATCTCATTAGCTGTCTCAGAAGATAGAGGCCAGTAAAAACCAGATGGGACATGGAGGATAAACAATCGTCCAAATCAAGATGCATCTTGCTCAGGCACCAAGGGTTAAGCTGGTCATCAGGAATGAAGCAAAAAAATCCTTCCAAACTAGATTGGAAGAAAAGGCTTGGAAAGTTTTGGTCTCTATCAATAACATGATTAATTGTTTACTTTGTAGGACCTTCTGTCTTCTTTAAAGGACAAATTCTCCTGGTACTTCAGAGTCTGAACACACTGGTATCGTCCCAAACTCTTCTGCTTTTTTCCTGTCATGTGGTGGGCTTTTGTGTTTACGCCTTTTGTATTGTGGCCTTTTGTTACTACAAGTTTGGGGGAAGTTCTGTGGCTCCCAGGATATACACAGAGTAGCATTTCTGTTAACAAACCTGTATTAAAGATTTATCACGGGGCTGCCTGCTACTGCAAAGGACTATATTTGATGGCTGAGGTGTTTCTTCAAGATTCTTCTTCCTTCGAGGTGGTCTTTAGAGATCACGCATTAGGCAAGTTATGTGCAGCTCAAAGGGAGCATGCTCTAAACCTGCCCTGCCCAGCCAGCAGAAAGAAAGCTAGACAGTCTCCAGAGCCATCAACACAAGATAAACTCAATGTTGCTGTAAAATAAACAGCAAAAGCAGAGATTTCTCAGTCTGACTGCAGCTGCTGCTGCTTCCACCATCTCCTTTTTTACCCCAGGGAATCAAACTTCACACTGCAGATATTTCCACTATACATCCTCTTGCCCAGCTGCCTGGTATGTTAACACCAGGCTCAAAACAGCACAGGGTGTCCAGCTACCTTTTTCTTTGGGTGATTGTAACCCTTTGGCTGAAGATTTTAATCACTTCCCTCCCAAAATTTGCCATCTTATTTTAGACATTGTTTCACCTCAAGCTGTCATTGTCACATACACAATTCCAGAGCAGTAGTAATGAGCAGTGCTGAGGGCAAACAGCATAACCAATGTGCTGCCCTCAACCTGTTTAGGAATTACAAGGAGAAATGCTGTCCCATATGAGCTGAGAAAATGAATTACTACTAACTCTAATAGAGTCAGATTTTTCAGCCTTGGTTACTGAATCTCCAAGTAAAGCACTTTATACCTAGAGCTTCCCCTGTGGCTGCCACCAGAGGACCTGAATCAATTAGCAAGGTATTTGTAAGAGAATATGAAGGCAAAAGCAGATCCACATTCATACACACCCTCCTTCATCCATTCTCCTTCTCCAAACCATCAATATACCTGACCCACTTTCCAACTCCCTGTTGCTGCAAATGTTGCTGATGCAAGGCCTGCTTCAGCTTATTGGGAGGATACATTCATCAGAGAAATAATGCAGTGCAGCAGTGTCTTCTTTTGTCAGGAGCAGCTGGAATTATTGCTTATTTGGTGCCACCCCAAGGCATTCATAATTAGGATCAGAAGATGTGTGTGCCAAGATAAGCTGTAAAAGACACATTTTATGCCAAAAGCAGGTTGGGAATGTCTTTGTAAGTATGGCAAATGGTTTCATTTATACCTTAATGAAGGCAGTTTTCTTGGATTTCATTTTTGCCATTTGCATAGGAGAATTTGATCTGCTGTAATAAAGATTCAAGTAGCATGCATCTATGATGGCGAAGTACCAAAATCCATTATTTCAATCTGCAACAAATTCCTAATTCCATGATAAAGAAAAAAAAATCTCCACAACTGCTCACATTTCTGAGTATTTAGATATGAATCTGAGGATTTGATTTGACAATGAAAGAGAACTAATTTACATGATTTTAAATTAATTTAAAATTAACTTCAGCATGAAGCGTGTTAGTTTCAACCATGCTCAAAAAGTTTAAAACAAAGTCCCATGATGTGCCAATGCACCTGATAGTTGGCAACACCCAAGGACGTGTGTTTCCACTAAGATGACAGACTGTGGATGGAAATGACAGAGGTATGGGTACACCTTTCTTTTCGCCAGGTTTCCCACTGCAGTAGCAACTGCTGGCAGAGCAGCAATCAGCACGGAGACGATAAGATCTTAAACTTATGCAGCTGTTTTCTTAGCAGCCAACTTAGCCTTAACTGCAAACACATAATTCTATCAGCCTCACCAAATGGGTGACCAGCTGTCATCTCTTGCCACATTCCCTTGCTTGGCCATGGTCTGGGTAGAGGTATCTGTGACAGAAGGCTGCATCCAGCTCGGGTTCACCACGAGGACCGTGCTGTGTGGTTTCCCCCAGTGGGACACCTTCCTGTCCTCTTCTCTCCTGGGGACAGGCTGAACAAACCAATTCATCAGTCTCTGAACAAGCCTGTCAGGAGCCTCTCCACTGTCAGAAGGAATCATTGCTACTTATTACTAAACAACTCCAGCCAAACCTCTACGCAGGACTATCCCCATGCCTCTGGCAACACCAGCCATTCCTGTGAGCAACTCAGCTGGGAATAACTGTGTTACAAAAGTCTTCAGTGTGACATACTGCAGACTACTGACTACCAACCTTTTTAGTCCAAGCCTCACTCCAGTGACCCCTTTTGCCTCCAGTCACAGCCAGGAGCGCTTCGGCATAGAGGCTCATTGGAGGGCTCTGCAGAACACTGGGTGAGCATCTGTGCATCATCCACATGTGTGAGGGCAGACCAGTCATACCTCAGAGGTGAAAGTGTTGAGTTTCATTACTTAATACACAAACATCCCCCATGACCTCAAGTGCCTCTGTACAGTTCTCAGATAAATCCCTCTGCCAAGATCAAGTTGCAGAGGCCACAGACAATCGCACACTACGCGATGCCATAATAAACTCTTTGCTCATACCTCTTCTTGGATAAATAAAACGTAACCACCAAATGATAAAATATTTTTTTAAAAATAAAANAAACACCTTTATATATTTCAAATACATTATCAACTTCATTCCTTATCAGAAAGCCCTTTAACTGGAGTTTTCCAGAAAAAAGGTATGACCTGGGATTCACAGATGACTTTATATTTTAACTCAACTGAGTGGATGACCATTATTCTTCTAAAAGCAGAAAAATAAATTAAAGTCACAACACAGAGGAAGAGAACACTGATACATTTTGACACTTATGACTTGCAGATCAGAGACCTATGAAAACCGTACTGTCCTGTTAAGATTTAAAAAAATGAACTGGATGAAAATGACCTACAGAATTCTAATTAGGCCCATGCTTTGCTGTCCATCCCTGACATGCCACATGTTGGACTTCTGCTTCCTCCCTCTGCAATGGAAAGTCAAAGAGTGAAAGGCCAGACATTTGTTTCTGGGCTGCACTGGCCATTAAACAAATAAATGAGGTGACAGGAGATGTATTTGTTAGGTCACCTTATAACTGAGATGAAGCCCATGCATTTTTAGGGATGAAAGGGAAAGCATGTACCAAAGCACAGGGTTATGACTACATGATCAGAATTGTACAGGACAGAGTACCCCAAGACAAAAACCTGTAAGGATTTGGCTCAGAGCAGCAATGTGCAAATGCAGAGTTTCCATGGGAATAAACTATTTTGGTCCAAAAAGAAGCTACTTGGAATTCAAAGTGGGGCAACACTTCTAAGGCAAAAGGACCACGTGGTCATCGTTTTTTCTCCCTTGAAGGAACAAATGTTTTCCAATCTTACTCCACTTACACATGCATAGTCTCAGAATATGTAACCGTTTCAAAGACAACGGGCTTTGTAAGTGGACTAAGTATTCACACTTTCACAAAGTTTCCTTACTGTTGCTGGAAATTGTTAGGTATTAATTGCAAAAGTTCTTTTCTTTTTTGGTCAGCCTTGCTGCTAATTGGCCTCATGTCACTACCATCACAGTGATCATCATTCCAATGTGTTGCAGTGGAAGATAAAACACTCAGGAAGTTCAATCATAATAATGAAATACTGTAATATATATACACAAGAAGTTCTTTAATTTTGAAGCCGGCCTGGCACTGGACACATTGCTCAGAGAACTGTGGATGCCCCATCCCTGGAAATGTCCAGGGCCAGGCTGGATGGGACATTGAGCAAACTGGTCTAGCAGGCAGTGCCCCTGCCAGCGGCAGGGGTTGGACAAGATGATCTTTAAGGTCCTTTCCAATCAAAGCCATTTGATGATTCTGTGATTCTATGAAGTAGGGCTTTGTATTGCCCTGAGCTCTGGACTCTGATCATCAATGCCATTTAGGTGTTAGCATGCTCCCAGCCCAGTTCTCACCCATCCAGACTCTCTGGGCTCCATTTTGGGGTGGAACAGTATTGGCGTGTGCTTACTAAACCATTTTGGCTCGGCAGTCACGTTCAAAGCTGGAAAGAGAATTTAGCCATGCGAAAATGAGCTAAGCTACACTACCTGGCCCCAGCTTTGTCTATCTTTTGAGATACTGCCCCCACACAATATTCACAATACTGTGCAATCTTAAGGCCAAATTGCTGAGCCAATTGCCACCTGGAAAGCCCTCTACATTTGTTGCTGTTGAATCCAGGGACAGTCAGAGAGGGAAGCTGACCTCAGATGCATCTTAGGCTTTGCAGTACACTCAAAGGTGCCCTTATCTACCAGACAAAGGGCTCTGATCTCTCTCTGAGTCTCCTCAGTGAGACTGAAGCAATTTTCATCATTGACATGTGGCCAAGGGGGGCTATTTTTAAAAAAAGTTCTCTGAAATAGAATAGGTATATATTTAGATGTGATACAACTAGAACATTTTTTCCCACAATAGAAATCATTTGACACTGCTCAGAAAATCTGTAAAACTTTCACTGTAAGAGTTCAAATCATCAAAGTTTAGTCACCAAATCCTTTTTTTTTTTTTTTCAGGAGGAAGAGAAATAAAAATAGTTGTTTTATTTTGGAATCGTTAATGATCTCAAGTGAATTTTTTCCACAATGTTTACTTCAACAAGAACTTGAGCTCCAGCAGTCTATGCCCAAGTGCAATGGATGTGAATACATAGTGGTTTTAAAACCAATAATAAGACAGTATCTCACAATCTTGTTTTGATTCATCTTCAAGAAATGTTCTCCATATAGATATTTTCATAATATTACAACTGAATCAAAGACCTGCAAGACATTTTTAATTGTTGCAACATCATCAAATAAATAAAATGCCGTGAAGTGGGCAAAGTGTGAAATTGCACGAGATATTAATTGAAACCAAGAGAAAAAGGAAGATGCTGACTACTTGAGAAAGGAAATGGGAAAAAGACCATCAAGAGCAAAATTTCTCAAAGATCCAATTGCCTGCAATATCAGTGACCTGTGCAGATCACAACTAGGTCAGAGTCCCTGTAAAACCAGAGGACGGATTATGAGAAAATCACATCATTCTCACAGGTTGCTGAGCTAAAGGCAAGTCTCAGGAAAGAAGAGCATACCCTACAAAGGCTAAAGGCCAAAATAATAAAGCAGAGGGACAGCTTCAGGTCTCTCTGCCAAGAATCTTAAAGAGCAAATTCCAAGTCCCAGAAATATTAGACAACAACCCCTAAACAGAGATACCAGTTCAGAGCATATAAGGACATTGGGTATGTGCACACAGAGGGAGAGGCCAAGACTATGAAGCTCAGAATCAAATTTCCAGAATTCAGTGTTTAGGGTATCAGTGCTCAGGTATAATAAGAAAGAGACATAGTCATGAATCAAAGAGCCTGGATTTAATTTCCGGCAGCTAAGTGGAGGAACTCAGGACCTCAGCTCTAGTCTCAGGGCCTGAAAAAAAAAAAATTCTTGAGCTTTCATACGTCAGAGAAGTCTGTACAAGACCAACTTGCAGGACGGAAATATAAACTCTATTCTCTACAACAGAGACAATTAGCAGGGATGTGTACAAAGGAGATTAGGGAAGGACCCTGGCAAAAGGCTCCTGAATACTGGATCTCGTGAGCAGGCATATCTGTGCTCCATGTAGTACTGTGGCCTTGCCTCTCTACCAACCCCATGGATCAGGTGTCACAACAGGCACATTATAGGTCACACTGGTCATGTACATCCTCCATCACCAGCCTCCACAAAGCAGGAGAAAGGACAGAGTGTTTCTACTGGATGGCTAAGGCAAAGGACAGTCAGGTGAGAAAAATGAGATGCAGTGTCATGGCAGGAGCAGGCAGGAGCCTTTGAGCAATTGCGAGTTTTGACAAGTCTGTGATTTCCTTAATCAAAATAAAAGAACATGTTATCCTTTTAGGAGGAAAAAAGCTTGGGGCACTTAATTGCAGTGACAATCATCCTAACAACATCCTAAAAACAATCCTAATAACAACCCACAATAACTGAAAGGTCAAAGAAGGATTGCTGCTAGGTTTAGCTAAAAAAATTCACTTGTGGTTTTACTTAATCATATCCAACAGGCTTAAAAATTGTCCTTTGGGTCCTTTTGAGCATGTCTCACAACACATTCATTGAGCCTCCCTTCCCAAACTGCAGGGAAGGAATTTACGATTGTCACTGAAGAGCTAAAAGTGCAAACACCAATATAATGAGTCTTCCTGAGCTGCCTAAACTGTACCCCTCGTGCTTGTGCATCTACGGATATCGTGGGGGCTAGTTCTCAGTTTCTCAGACCACTTGCCAAGCAGGAGATAGTCTCAATGAAGCATACAAAGAAGGAAACCAGGACAAGAGGCCTTCTTGATGGAAAATATCTGATCAGATTTCTCTAGTATCAAAAGCATACAAACAGATCTTTCCGTATTCATCTTGTCAATAATTTACAGTTAAATTAGCATATACTTAAAATCTCCTACGCACAGAGGGACTGGAAATCTTCCACGAAGCACTGCACAATCAAGTGGACAAGCGGATGTTAGATTCAAGAGACCAGGGACCAAAAGCAGGAAGCTGCAGCCGGTACGGACAGAAGGGTCTAATAGGACAATCACACCAACGTTGACTGAAGCTTCAGCTCACAGCAGAGAGCAGCATGAAGCCACCAGCGAATGGAACTTTCTTTCTGATGCTCAGCTAAGAACAGAGATAACTGACAGGACTGAAATGGGCTCTGTCACAGTTAAGGCACCAACTTTATTCTCCCACTGGTGCTATAAATATTCCCTTGATTTAACTGTTTTCCAGCAGTAAGTGCACAGACATGTCAAGAGAGTGATACTGCTTTTTTTTTTTTTTTATCAGGATTTCAAAATTGCAGTCTCAGTGACCTGCTTTTAGAGGGGCACATAAGTGCCAATCCAGATTGGAAAATCATGTTTCTAAACAGCCTCCTTTGAAGCCCCACACTCCAAAGTAGCACATCTTGATAAGCAGAAGAGAATTATGGTATTTACCAATGTGTAAAAAAAACTCACAGTTGCTAGAAATACGTATACTAACATTTTTGCTTTATAGTGTATGGATAGAAAGTGAAAAATACCAGGTAGTGCTCAGTTAGCCTTCTGCACTGTGAAATGCAGTGTGGTCTGTTCTGTCCTCCTGTGCATAGCAGGGTAACAACTCCCCAGGCAAAGCACAGGGATGCTCAGTGCTGCCTCTGACATTCTCACTTGCCTTGTACATTTGAGCATGCATTGCACCGACCCTGCTAAAACCATTCAAGGTTACAGTAAAGGCCATGCAGATTTCTACAGTGACGAATTCAAAAATAAAACTGATGTAAGAAATGTGTGAAGAAAAAAGTCAAATGTGAAACTTTCTGGCCTGCAACAAAACGGGTTCCAATATCCAAAGCACTGTGCGTGAGCTGGAGCTGTCTGAGGAAGTGCTGCTGGATATTTCCACAACTTCACTATGTCATCAAAACTTGCATCCCACAAAAAAAAAAACACCTGTCTCAATGCAATCCAACATGTTTTCAAGCACTGCAGTTACAATCTGGAATCCTACTAATTAAGCCTTGCAGGTGAAAAAAATAATCCCCTGCAGAAATCATTCAGATCTTCTAAACTGTCTAAACTTTCTTCTAACTAGTTTTCTTTGTGTAACTTGTACAGCTGGCACCAAACATATATTACTGTGGTTTTCTTGGCACGAGGTTGCAATGGCAGAAGGCCATGTTGTTCAAGTGAAATAGATACCAAGTACCAGATGCACAGAAGGGCTAGGGCATATACATTTCACTTCTCTCTGTATTTACCTGCCTGCCCTGAAGCTTGGATACGTAAAACTGCTGGCTGTCTCCTTCCCCTCTTGGCACATAAACCCTGAATTCCCTCAAGAGACTCAAGTGCAAATGTGAGTGTTCCCCGAGTCTCTGGAATACTGCTGGCCATGCACACAAATACTCAACATCACTCAGCAGTCGAGTGCCAAGCCCTGCCGGGTTCCACCAGTTCTGTTCCATCTGAAGGGTGATCCAGCTGGTGGACCAGCAGCACGTCTAAAAGAGGAGTGTTACTCCTGCCTTTGGAAGCACAGCTAGCAGACAAACCACTGCTCCCTTTTTTGTACCACAATCTAGTGGTAAATTCAGCAAGTGAAAACATACATTTACAGCCATCTTCTGCCTGATGGGATTCAACTGTCCCCTCTAAAATCTTCTCTTACCTGTAAACTCCTTTTACCTTCTTGCCTGTTTTATGGGTGAGAAGTCCTTACAATCTCTCTGGCTGAGTTAGCTACAATTTGCATGAAAAATTAAAAGTTCATTGAGTGAGAGAAAGTAACTTAACTCTGTCACCTAGTGGTCAAGATTCTCTCCATGGAGTTTGCAGTCCCAGGTCAACAGGAGTGATTACAAATTTTGCAATGAAAAGTTACAATAAAGTCAACATTGGTGAAGGGATGATGTCCCAGAACTTCACATGGGGATGTCATTGAATACAAAGCATATCCCTTAAATCTTTCATTATTTAAACAGCAAACCACAAAAAAAACACAAAAACAGGAATGAGGGAGTGCGAAAGAAGTACCATCCCTTATCCTCAGATAAGGGCAGTCTCAGTGAGAAAGATGGGTTAAATTCCACCCATCAGAGCAGAACAAAGTGCCCCACTGTCTCCGTGCGCTGTTTATTCCTCTGCGCAGTTTTGCTGCTGTCTCATCCTTCAAACATGAAGGACCAACACAAACCTAGGCTTAAGAAAAAATGCATCCTACAAGCTGAAGGGTGGCTGAAAAACAGCAAATCTCATACTCTCACAATGTACAAATTTGTATTCTAGCACTCGTACCCAGGGACACCGGGAGCCTCTGAGCTTGGTTAGTTTGCCATCCAGCAACCATTTTACAGGTGCAAAGGACACCTGGAGAGTCCCTGTGCTGTTCTGTTTAGACAATCATCTTCTGCTTGTTTTCTTCCACATGGAGAAATCTGAGTCATCAGCATCATTACTGCCTCCTTTTTGCTTACCTAGCCTCATTAAAAGGATTAGACAGATCAGCAAGGGGCAGCAATTTAACCAGTACATACTTTACAAACAAAGCTGCACAAATTTCTTCCACCTCTTCTGATATTTTTTGCCACATGAAGAAACACTGTAGCCTGATTTTCCCTATGCAGGACTTGTGTTCTTGAAAAGGCAGTGCTTTTCATTTCACGTCTCAAATACCAAATGCCCACGTATTTTAGTTCATCCCATCAGTCTAACATCTCTATCTATAGTAAATTAAATATGCTTATCCTTCTATTGTCCAAGCAATTGCCCCATACGTGGCAGAGAACATTAAATGCTCCTTAAATCCCATCACAGCCAGGGGAAGATGAGTCACTGGATGGCAACTAAAATAACCGTGGCATTGAAGTTGTTTTCCGTGACTGTTGCACAAAGACTGTGGAAGAAGTCAGGATGAGTGACATCAAGAGTCTACTGGTAAAATCTGCCTCTTTTCAAAATAAGATAATAACAGTGGTTGAGATTAATGTCTTAAAGATCACAAAGTATACGGTTGCTCACACCAAGATTCACTGCAAATACCTGAAATGCAGGGAAAGGCATTTTGCAAAGCTGCCATAGAATACAGAGCAGTGTTAGACGAATCAAGTCTTATCCAGCTGAAGGACAGATTTGGGCAGGGAGCACTAAAGGTGAGGCCTATTCTGCCTCAACAATAAAACTGATGTAACAGTCATGGGCAGCAACAGCCCTTCCTTTAATAGGGAATTCAGTCTAATTCTCCCTCTTACTCTGCTAGGGCAGTGTTTGGTGCTGACCAGGAAGGGGCAGTCTCACCTACTGCCCTTAAAAGCACTACTCCATTTCAGAAGAAAATTATTTTCTTACCAGTTTGCAGTATGAGCAGGTACCCTGCCTGCCCAGCCAATCTACCTATAAGCAGCTTGTAAGCCTGATGTGATACCAGTGTTTTATAGTCGAGGATAGGAGCAGAGAATTCTTTATCTGTGGGTTCTGGCTAAGCTGATATTTGCTACTCAAGTGAATGCTGAAGTCCTTATTCCTCTCATCTCAACGGGATTTCTGCCAGTAAGGTATCAAGGCATAAGGATGCAGTTCTTGAGGTTTCTGCTGTTCTCAGCTGCATCTTAAAATTCTACAGCTATTGTTAAAGAAAAAGTAATGAATAAGACTTGGCATAAAGCAACAAGGCAAGCTTTAGGTCTTCTGTTTATTGCATTTCATTTAGTGAACTTCCTTGCATGAGATTAAAGATTTGGCTTTCCACAGCAGCAGCAAATATTTTGATTTCTAATATAAAAAAATCGTGTTGATTATTCAGGCCAATGGATCCACAGCAACCGTGACATTACTTGTGACAAGTGATGGGAACAGTGGATATTTTTTGCTAGAGACAGTAAATTGGAAGACAGCTGAAAAATGGAACCAGCACTGGAAGAGATTAATGAGGAACTAAATGATTTACAAATATCATGTCCTCATTTGACTGGGAATTAGATAAATTAACAACAAAAAAAAATATCAATGCTTTAATGAAGCTGAAAGGCAACTCCACAAATATGTTACAAATGGACTGAGAGACAAAGAGGGAAGGAAAGAGAAGAGGGGAAAAGCAAGAAAAGGAAAAAAAAGACAGCCTACATGTAAAATGTGTTTTGCAACCCAAAGGAAATTGTAACAATTCAAGCAGAAGCCCTTAGTGTTGTTTCCTGAGGGTGACAGGCAGGGAAGGAGAAGCTGGTATAAGATAGCTGGTATGTCTGTTAATAAGGATACCTTGTATGTGGAGAAACCTTATAAGAGAACTGGGTCATGCTACCAAAACGATAGAAGAAGTTTGATTTTAAACATAATAAATTGGCTGGATATAGTGTTGTAAATGTCAGAGGGAGAGGGAAATTTAGCCTATATTAAGGAACACACTTTCGAGGATCTTCAAGGATACATTCCTCTAGCAACAAAAAAATGGAAAAGCCATGCAACTTGTCCAACTTCCAAAGCCACAAGATGAAAAATATTGATTCTGCACCAAAAATAAGTTCTATATGAAAAGGAATACTTCTTGGGAACCTGAAAAACGTTACCACATAGCAGGATTGTTACAAAGGAAACAGCAGTGCTGTTTTTCAATAATTATCATCACCAGTACCATTCTTGGCCACTGAATTCAATCTTATCTTTGACAAACCAGAAAAGGGGCTACAGCTCAACAGAGAATGACTAGTTATTTACATATTAATGGTCATCCCTCCAGTCTGTTGTTTGAGCAACACAGTTTTCACTGACTCTGACCTGAGGGCTGTTCATACTTAGTCAGTTTAACCATTTTAACAGACCTGTTCATTGGTTTGTTTCCAGCATTCCTGGAAACTGGGAAAAGATTCATAGAAAATTTTTACAGGCCAGGTTACCTCTGCAATTTATTAAGGTGATTCAGCTGTATCTTGTTAATGAAACGTCTATAAGATTCTACATCGGTTTTACCTTTGGTCAGAGCTTGCAACTGCAACAGCCAAGTTTGCATAATACAGTCTGTGCTTTTATCCAGCTAAAAGCTTCCTGTTCTAACACTCAATAGTGCACATTATAATTAATATGTACATTACTAGAAGAATATTCTTTTGAAGCTTTTCCCAGTTACAAATAAAACAGAAAGAAATTCCAATTTTTCTGGTTCAGACACCAAACCAAGAAACGGAAAAATATTTTAACACTAACCTGTTTGTTTTCAATTTGAATATTATCTTTAGCATAGATCGTATCCAAATAATTGCTTGACGAGAGAGGGACAGTGAGAATCGCTCTGGATGGCTTCAGGCCTTTTTGTAAAGGAAGCTATATGGCCTAACTCATCTGCTGCAAAAAATGTTTCTGTATTGCACACATTAAAAATACTATGTTGGGAAGAGTCAATACACACCATCCTAGAGATGGATAACAAGTGCTGTTCCAAGATGTGAGAATCACAGCTGTAATTTGGGTTCAGCCTGCATTTAACCCTTCTTCATACGAAGTCCAAGCACAAACTGCTGGATTTTGGGCTATCAATGGAGAATGGGATTATACCTTCCTTTTCTTTATCATTGTAAGTTCCCTCCTGAATGAAATCTCTAATTAATGGTTGGGCTTGATGATCTTGGGGGTTTTTCCCAATCTTAATGATTCTCCGATTCTGTGATTCTAATCCTGAAAATACTTATGTTTGGAAAATATTAGAGCTATTCTTGTCAATATTTCCATCTCTTCTTTTTAGGTGCTTTTTGTTGTTTTTGTTGCTGTTGTTGTTGCAACCAGCAGAATTTGCTGAATTAATCTCAAATTCAAATATTGTTCTGACCAACAAAATATGACCTATTTGTTATTGAAGGAAGGTAGGAAGCAGGCAGGATGCAATTTTCCTCTGGGTAAAGATATTTTATAAGTTGTATATGTGTAAAAAAAGGTTAAGGACAGGGACCATGAGATGAGCTGTCCTTTTAGTGTGACATATGGCAAATTTTAACAGCATCCTTAGAACTACCGCAGAATGAAATTCATCTCCGTGTAGAAAATTGCACTTAAGCCTTCAAAACAAGGCTATAAGTGAGAGATAATGGTCATATATACCTTTTCCTGGCTCATGAATGGAGCTGAATTTCCTCCCAAGGGTTTAGGATAAATATGAATACTCTTCTGAAAAACTGCAGAAATGCCACAGGTAAGCAAAAAAATTTGTTTTCATTAAGGCTTTTAGTGAAATAGAGAGATGTTTTGAATTCCTGCAGTCATGCAGAAATGCCCTTAGTGTACATGATATTTCCTGGTAAGTGTGCTCATGCTGTGCCACTTCACTGCTTGGTAGGCACAGCAACAGAAGCCATGTGGATTTTTTAACTATTTACTCCTGAGGATCTTCCTTTCATTCCATTTTACTGCTTAGGTGGAACAGAACAGAAACACCATCACCAAAAGCATCATGTGTTACTGGTGCTATTTCAAAAAAGGGGCAATTAAAGAGAGATTCCTCATTTGGTTAAAAAGTTATGCTCATTTTGCCGGACATATGAACATAATCACTGCTTTCAGTGGGACGTTCTTAAAAGATTCATAGATCCTCTAAAAGCGAGAGCCTTTAGAGTGTTTCGGATCCAATCAGCACACAAGCACATATTTTTCAAGGATTTGAATATCAAAATAATGCTGTCATGGAGCAGCTCAAAAGAATGTTTTTCCAACACGACATCAAGTACCCATTAAAATCCAGTTTTGCAAGGCAATGAGTAATCTGATGAGAGTCTAAATTGTCTCTGTGCTTTGCATAAAGGTTCTCAGACTGCGGCAGCAGGATCAAATTGAAGGAAAAACAATACAAAGATGATAAGAAAAGAAGAAGAAATACATTACCCTTCTGTTCTGCCTTAAAGATATTTGCTATCAATGTCGATAATGTTGCAATGAAATTAAATGTATTCTACGATGTTGTATTCTCAAAACAAACATGTTTCTCAAAACAAGCACATATTTATTTATTCTCTTCATATAAACAGCCATGCCTATCTGGAAGAATCAGAGTTGTAAAAGGAATAACTTCTGAAGCGCGGTTCAGAATGCTCTTCCCAGGTCTCTCTGAAAGTACACAGCAATCTGAACTGTTGGTCTCAGCAGGCAGGCAATGAAGAAGCACCAAAGCCACTGCTCGTCTGGTGAGGAAATTACTGATCTCTGTGTGCAGGGGCTGCAGGGCTTCCTCACCTCCCTTTGAAGAAGGAGCTCCCCTGCCAGGACACATCGGGCAGCGAGCAAAAGCCTCCGACACAAACCACCACCGGGCGGGCACTTAGTGCGTGTAAGGCACCTGTGGGAATGCCGGGGAGATGAAACACCGGCAAGGAAACATGAGCGAGCGCCTGTGAAAAGTGGGGAGGAGGAGGAAGAGGAGAAAGAGCAAGATCATCTACCAGGTCAGAGGTGCAAGAGGAGAGATGTGTGTAGCTTCTCCTGGAATACCTCTGTAACTCTTCCCACCAAAACCAGCGGGATCAAAACGTTTCCTGGTGTTTTTAGAGATAAATTCGAATAAATTGGATGCTGTGAGAGAAACCTCAACATGAAATCGCTCTGATAGACTAGTGAGCTGTACAAGAAGAAAAATCATGTTCTGAATGAGTGAAAAGCTCCAGTTGCTCCACTATAAATATGCTAAATGAGGCGTCCTTACTCTCCACTGGCTCTGGGACAAATGACAGACATGCTGGCAGATTCAGAGGAGTGCCAGCCACACATAACATACACCTGTGACTCCTCATCCTGTGGAGGATTCGGGACTAATCTCTGCACTACTGGGTGACACTGCTGAAACTTCATAAACCATTCCACCATAGCACAACAATTTTTTAAAACAAAAACAAAGATCAAGAGAAGGAGACCCCGAGGACAAATTATTTGAAGTATTTCAGCACCCCACTGTATTCATACTCTTATGATGATCACACAAAATATTTGATGGAGCAACCAGAAGTGCCAAAGTGTAAAACATTCACTTCACTATTAAATTTTAAAGCTTTAATTATAAAAATGTCTGACCAACTCTAACTGGCACCTTTACCTTTATGGTAATGAGAACAAAAACAACGAAACTTGAGAGAATGAACTGCTCTTTCATTGCTTTGGATAAAGGCAAAGGCATTAATCTTGTAATTAAGAGAGAGTTTGAACTGCCACTGTTTGAGCCAGACAAACTACCTCTGTCTTGCATGTAAGCAGGAGCTTATAACCTTGGTATGATAGTTAGGACACACAATCAATTACATATGTCTAGAGCTATAATACGAGTATTCCTTTACACATCTGTGCCTTTTATTCTCCATTTCCAGGCTTTTAAACTAGCTTTTTTTGGCTTGCCACCTGCCTTCTCATCTATTCAGGAAACCAGCTCACTTTGCGGACTCAATGCCAACTTCACGCCGAGGGCTGGCACACGGTCTGTGGACTATTTGAAGCAGGAAGGGAGCTCAGATCATACAGAGTCCTTGTACTGTTTCTCCAAACACACACATCCATCCCTTGTAACTACACCTGAGGGAGCACTAAGAAATGTTCCATGTAGGTGGAGCTCAGGAATGTAGTAGCAGCTGATAGCAGGTGTGTCCAGAGGTCTGGATTCCTGCTGGAATCCTCTCTCTGGCAGGGGCCAGAACTGGATGTTTAAGGAAGACAGCAAGAACAGAGTTAACATGTAGAGAAACCACCCAAAAGTGGATGGAAACAATTAGCACTATACAGCTTCATGAACTATTGATGATGTATTTTTATTTTTTAGTCCATGCATTGTTCCTGTCACTTTTGAAACCAGCACACACTTGTCAGGTACAGAGCGACAGTTTGTCTGAGCAGATCTAATTTTTATCTAACTTTTGCTGTTTAGGTCTTGAATGCCAGCTCTAAGCCATTTTCTACAGTTTCTCTCTCAGCTGGGAGAAGCAGGGTTTTCAGAGGGAAATTCCACTAATCATAAGATTAGTTATTGCAGGTGCTGGGGATGAGTTACCTCATGGAGATGTTTTTTCCTCCATTAACTTAGAAAGGAGCCTAATGAAAGCCTCACTTCTGACAGCTAGAGCTAGGTGACACAGAAGCATGCTTCTGGAATGCAAAGGCACCTTTGCTCTAAATGGGTGATCCAAGGAACACAGAAAATACAGTTAAAAGGGATCTTGAGAGGGTCCCTTTAACTGTGCAGAGATTCTCTCAACATCTCAACTGAGTGATGCCATTGCTCTTTAGGATGGAGCTCGTTACTGGAATGACCTACTCACAGTATGTTTTCTTAATAAAGTCCAGGGCTCTGACACAAAGAAAACTGAAATTAGTACAATATTTGACAACATACTTGACATTTCCAAGAGAATGCACTATACAACAATAACAAAAACAACAATAAAATGTTTCAGAAAAGCTGAATCTGATTATGCAGTGAACTGCTAAACAGGAATCTGAACAGAATCTTTAAAAGGGGGAGCTAATTAGGCAAATGTTCAAGAGACAGAGCCTCATAAGAATGTCAAATGTCACAATTATCCATTTACTTGATAAAACAAGTGCTCTGTTGATTAAATTTTATTGCTTACACTGCTCCCTGCTTTAAAGATTAAAACATCAGAATCAATTCTAAGACACCGTTTTTTTTAGGAAGGGAAAGAGGATGGCTGTGTCAGCAGAGGTCCTCAGACAAATTCTGAGCCACTCCTGAGGGTCTGTAACACCTGCTGCCAATCAAAATCCCAAAACTCAGGGTTTTGTGCTGGTTTTGGCCTGTGCTGG
The DNA here is from genome assembly GCA_013400315.1 of Bombycilla garrulus. Taxonomy (NCBI): domain Eukaryota; kingdom Metazoa; phylum Chordata; class Aves; order Passeriformes; family Bombycillidae; genus Bombycilla; species Bombycilla garrulus. The sequence continues at coordinate 354,529 of VXBU01012878.1, forward strand.
TGGGAGGGATCACAGTTTGGTTTCATCAGACCTTCTTTTGGGAAATCTAATACACACACCGACACCAACCATTCAGTGTAGCAGTCCTCAGCAGCCATAAAAGCTGGCCACTGCAGGAAGCCAGGTGAAGAACACGGCACTTACACTCAGCATTTCTGGAGAACCAGCTATCACCTGTCTTTAGGCAAACATGAAAAAGTCACAACCATTAGTGCTCCAGTTTGGTTCATCGTGGTATTTCCATCCCAGTGTAATATTATGCATCAGCAAAAGCCTGGAGTGACACAGGAGTTATTTCAGCCCTGGCTATTTAAAGTTCCAAGGAGATGAGCTGTTACAGTAGGTCTGTTTACATGAGAAGAGGGACATTGTGATTTACAGCTCATGACAGAATTTGTAAAGGCCAGCTGCTTTCACTCTGTATTACACTATCGCTGGCTCTAGCATGAACCTGACCCATCAGTTTTGGAAAACCCTCTGTTTCTAGATGAGGCTATTTTCACATCTTCCTAATCATGTGTAGCAACAACAGCTACTGCCTCTGCCACCAAATCCAGATACATCAACTCCAGGCTTCTCTCCTGCTTATTCAGTGTTGTCACTGAGCCATGCCCTGCATGGTGGGGAGAGGTGCTGTCATACTACATTGTCTCTGAGCTTCTTGACTCAAGCTTTCAGTGGATGAGAAGCAGCTCGAAGCTCATAAAGGGTCTTCCTGCTCCATCTCTATAGTGGAAAAGAAGAATAGGATCTTTGCAGCGATAGCGGCTGAGCAGCAGCAACTGCAATCATAATACCTGTGGGGATTGCTGGAGAGATAAAGCAAGTATAAGGAAGGGGAGGGAGAAAGTAGGAGCTCCTTCAATTGAATCATCTTTTCATACATACAGATGCACAGGAGCTGAAGGATGTTCAGCCTGACATGTTGGTATTACCAATATCTGCCAAAGGACAGTGGATACCATTATCTGTGTTGTGCTAAGTTTTGTCTTTAGCAGCACAATTATAAATTCCCGAATTACAAACTTAGGCCAGTTTTCAGAAATAGAAACCCAAAGATAGAGCTACATTTAGACTCTGGCATCAAACAGTGAGTGGCGGCTGCTGCACGCTCAGAAGTTTTCACAGTTAACTCACCCATGTATCAACATAAATAAACTTGGCTGCTCAGGTCTATGCTTCTATTCCTAAAATCCCTGTGTGCTGAATCCACTTTCACCACACCCCAAATCCTAGCCCTGCCTGCTCATTAGCTTCTTGTTCAGTAACGTGCCAACTAGCCTTGTGCTCAGATGAGCTGCACACAATTTCATCAGAGCCTGCTATCACCTCTCACTGTGATTTCAACTGCTGAGCAGATTAACATTCAGAGGACACAAACAATAAAAATTTTGCTTCATTACTTCTAATGAATAAATAAAATGGATTCTAGAAGTCCTCCCAATCTGCCTCATTTTTATTGTTTTTGATATACTAAGCCACAGTGTCCCAACCATGGCATATTTCTCTTACATTCCACTTACTTCACCGTGAAATGACTCAATTCAGCCAAGAAGATTTGAAATACATACCAAAGGCAGTGTAAAGCAGCACCCTTACCAAGTGTGGAAAAAGAAATATAGTTCATAAACAGAGTAGAAAGCATATTTAAAACAACTTCTAATGAACTCCAGAGGCAGCAGAGCTTGAACCAGACAACATAACCCTGACATCAGCATCAGCTTTCAAAAAAAATCACATTGTGCACAGGTCATATATTTCACTGCATCTCTGAAGAAATGCTAAATCAATAAAATAGCTAAAGGTTGCCGATGAATCAGGCAGTGTTCTATAAAAAGCCAAGCATTATTGCTGCGGGGCAACTTAAGAGCTGAAGAAATATTTGCAAGGAAAAGGCCATCCCTCCCACTGGAGCCCATTCATATTCAGTCGTTTGACACATTCCAGCGGACACCAGTGAGCAGTACCAGGAGCTGGAATCATGTTGGCCTGCTTGCTCTGCTACAGCAGCTTTTCTTGATGATGTGGGGTTTATTACACACTGCCAGTCAGATTTCTTGAGTTTTCCCCCTCCCTGAGCCTGGATTTTAGCACTCTTATGAAAACTCAAGCTTGCATTGGCAACACATTCACCAATTAATGTCTGTGTTACCTCAGCACCCGTATATCCAGATTACACACTCCATACTCAGCCTTCAAAGGGCCACAAAATTACCCATAAGTGGGATTTGTGAAATCAGAGCTGGGAACTTTTTAACAATTCACAATAGATCTTTGGTTTAGTTGTTTTTGTATACGCCACAGTATGCCATCTTCTTGCTGAGGGGAAGATACAGAGGAGAATAAAATATTAGGTGAAAGCAACTTTGATATTCTATTGCAAACCCAGAAACTTAGCTTATTGGTGTCACAGAATACTTTTGGTTTTTGTTTCCTTCATATGCCAACATCCATCTTACTGAGTGGAGTCCTTAGAAAATCAAACTATTCATACTCATCTGACTCAGTTTCCACAGAAGTAAAAATAAAGGTATGTCTCTATTTCCTGAACTCCTGCAGAACACTTTGATCTTTTTAGGCTATCAATTTTAAAAGAGGAAAAAGCCAATTCAGTGTTGATGGGGAGGCTAAGAACTACTGGAACAAAGATTATTTTAATTTCATGCAAAAGCTGGGACTAGAACTTTTATCTCCCAATGTAAACATCTAAAAGTGCTCTCTTTTCAGTCATAGGAACATACAATTTCTGCAGTAGTTTCAGAAAATAATAATCCATTCCATAAGCATATAGTACGTATATTTTGTCTTGGCAACATTCTCTATTCTGCTTTCCTGTTGCTAAAAATATAGATTTTTCACAACCATATTTCAATATGCATTTAATATTTACATGCAGGCTGTTTTTGACAAACAGGGCTTTTGGATAAGCCTCAATGAGCACTGTGTTCAGCTCCATTACCTACAGTATCACGGCCCTCTGAAGATACATCCTCCCACTGTTACCACCAACACTGACACAAAAAAAAGGGTCTTATTCTCCTCACAGTCACTCACTTGCAAGCTTCAGAGTCAGAAAAAGCCAATCTCACCTACATTTCATTACTCACCACAAAGAATTTGAAAGTGCAGGGCAATGTCAGAGAGGATTTAGGCTTTATACATGTCTTACTTATAAATATTGTTCAAGTTTGGCCCTACAGCTGTACCTCTCTTCCTCGACACGCGTCCATGTTAGATTCACTTCTCATAGGCACTTAGGAATGGCAAACAACATTTTTCAAGCAGATGACTTTGTGGGTGACCAAATGCTTACCAGCTAAACATACATCAAAATTGTTTTCCTTATTTTTTAGGAAGGCAGCCCAGAAAGACTTATGGATTCCAAAATGTTTACCACCATGTGTGTTTCAACATTGTGCTTGCTGGCAGATGGTGATTAAAACTTATTTTCAGCTACCAGTTCTGTGGAACACTTACCTACAATAAATCAGGTTTTTCTTTCTCCTGTGGTAGACCCACTAGATCCTCACAATGTATGGATTACAAACCTTTTCCATTTCTTCATACCCTTCTGATGTTAGACTCTGAGATACTGGGCAATGAGAAGCAATGTCAGACTGTATATGGCTAATTAGTCTCCTTGTAAATTCATCAGGCAGTTCTATTTAGCATTGCTGTGATTTTTATCCCCTTGAAACTATCCTTTTGATTCCAATTGCAGTCTATCATTTTCCTGAGCAGAGCATTTATCTAGTAATAATTTTAAATAGGCTTCTGCAAAACAGTTGTCCTTTTAGCCTTAATATATATTAAAAAAAAGAAAAAAATCCTCTGCTGCACAGTATTTTTTGTCATTATGCTGCATCCCTTTTGTACAACACTGATTTCTTTTTCATATTCAAACCTGACACAAGTGACATAAGTGGGTGGGATGATGAGCAAAATTCAGTCCGTGTATCTTCAAGCACAGAAAGATTAAACCAAAAATTAATTAGGCCTAAGTAAGTAAAGCTCTACTGCAGGAATGACAAAGCAAAGCATCTCAAATGTTGAATGTGTTTCTTAGAAGTGAACCCATTTACAGATGCAGAGGGTACAGATACAGAAGGTCTTTTTTTTTTCCACAAATTCTGATTCCCAGAATGTCATTAACAACACCAGCTCATTAAGTTTAAAAAAGATAGGTGTTCTTGTAAAATTGTCATCAAATGTATAATTTATATCCTTCACTGAGACAACTCTTTAGTACTAACACAATAACTATTCCCACAAAATAACTTCAGATTAGTTTGCATTGTTTAACATTTATCAGGCTCTAAAATGAGCACAGAGCATACCTGCATGTTTACCCCTCCCAATTTCTGTGGAGAGTATCTTGTGGGTTTTATTGTGGTAGGAGGAGAAATCTATGGGGAGCACCTTAAATATGGTATTCTAGATGAGCAGTATCTATATGTACAAGCTCCTAACATCAGGCTGAGTCTGCCACTGATTTCCAAAGCTGTTAGGCAAACCCTAAAAAGTGCATTGAACATATTCCCATTTCTTCCTCATGAGTGCAAATAATGCTGGGCACAGCGTGACTCCTCCTGCTCGGGTGTTAAATGGAGGCTGGAAAAAGCAGATGGCTTTTTGTTACTGGGATGCTAAGGGTACTACAGGGAAAAGACAGTTAAGGATCCAACTAAATCAACATTCCTGCAGTAAAAAAATGAGCCAGTGGTAGAATGTGTGCAACTTTTATAGCATTATTTTTGTTTCTTTAGGCTTGGGACGTGGTATTGTAGTGGTATCACCTCTTTCCCTGAAGCGTGTCAAAGCTAAAGTGTACCGGTTCTGAAAGAAACAGACTGTTAAAAAAGATAAATGAATGGTGAAATCTTTAAACAGTTGATGACTATGCCTACAAGACCTTTTCAGATGATATATTACAGCATGTATCTCCATCTTTTTCTCCCCATACTATTCAAAATGCTAAAACTGTCTCTGATGATGATTTGTGTCTGAGCTAAGAATACAGGAGCTGATCAGCTACAGCTGCTTTATCATACTTCTCAGTAGGTGTAAACTGAGATATTTCTACTGTATATTTCAGGCTGAGGTTTGCTCTTTTCACCTCCACAAGAACGCTGGTTTTGCACTCAAGTTGGTGACTTGGAAACCTGCTCTGGTATCAGGATCAGGAAAAACAGTTCACAACTGCCAACCACCAAGGACTGTCAAACTTTGGACCCTACTCCAGGAATGAACTGCCCACTCACACACTGCACTACTGGACAGGCCACTGAAGGGCTTGGCTACCACTGGACTCGTTAGGTTCTTCTGATGTGAGCATAAAGAATTAAGTGCTCCAGCATGTTCAGTCAAGCAAGGTCAGAAAGAAGAAAATTAATGTCACGTTACATTTGATCTGGTGTCAGCGAGATTCATTTTCAATAGAGGTTGTGTCAGGAGGGCTCAGGTCATTGAACTTTTCTAGCCACTCTTCTTGCCTGATTAATTTTGCTTATTACTTGGTAGCGTCCAGTTGTGGTGGAGTTTGCTGAAATCCTCTGGCCGCTGTGGAGTAGAATAATGCACTGTAATTTTGCCATTTTTTAAATCGCAGCCGAAAAACAGCCGTTCCTCAAGTCTATAATTTGCTGTGACTGGCTACTCCTTCTACTGTTATTTATTCAGGCAGCTATATAATTTAAGTTTGTGAAGCACATTGGAATACAGTCTACCTGGAGAACTCTAGTAAGTGGAGAATGAAGTGGGACTCTTAAATCAGATTTCACTGATGGCTTTGAAGAGCTTCTAAAAATTCTCACCTGGTGCTTCCCAGTACAGTCATTCTTTATACATCTATTCCATAATATGACATGAAAGGAGTTTTTGGCTTCAGTCTTTCTACTTTCTGACTCCAGCAGCTCCCGAAAATCTTTCAGATCAAAGAACCAATGGCAGTTTGTCATCTTTGTAATGACGCATTTTTAAAAGGTATAGCTGGTGCAAGAAGTTACATGTACCTTTTCTGCATCAGTGCATTTTTCCAATTAAGTAAGATTCCCTGTTTCTGCAGGCTCGACTGGTCAGATAATGGATTGCAGTGAGATACGTCCTGAGCTGAATGCTGCAACAGGGACAAAATTAATGCTGGGAGAAAAATTACACAAAAAGTAAAATTAAGTGGAATGATTGCACTGCAACTGTATAATTCACTTCTAAATTGTTAGAAAAATTAGAAAAGTGTTAATCTTTTAGCATTTAATGGGCCAAATTAATCCCCAGTTTTTATCATCTAATAGAAAATTAGAACCTAATAGAATCTAATAGAAAAGTGGAAAAAATCTTGTGAAAAACCTTTAAGCAAGCTGCAGAACTTGATTGAAAATTATATCCTTACTACATAACACCACAGGATTTTTTATTCTTAAGTTATTAAAAAAGGATACATTTTATAATGACATTCTGTTGTTGCAAGGATTTCATGTTTAGGGAATTCTAGCCAACCCATTCCAGCCTTGTGGAGACGGGCTCTTTATTTGGACCCTGCCTCCTGAGTAACGTATAACTGATTCTGTCACTCTCTGCAATGTTTTCCTTTCTATCCTTCAGATACCTGGTCAATTCAAATTGAAAATGAGCCCAGGACTGTCACTTACTGCATGTATTTACAGTAACAAGGCAAGTGGTGTGCTCATTGCAACTTGTTCTTTAGTCAGTTTTCAGCAGGGAAAAAAAAAGAGAAATGTGAAAAATTGTCTTTGGTCGCTTTTTACTTCAGCAACGTGGGTTCATGATGAGTAAATTGACTGAGGAGTAGGTCTTGGGCAAAGAGATGCAAAGTAACCAGCTGCCATAGCATCCCACAAGTGTGCTACAGAAAGGCAGGCTGCCCAAAAATCCTGGTCAGCTTTCAAGTTGGATTTCAAATTCCTATACAGGCCCATGATACCAGATCTTCTGATCAACCACGGGGATATGCAGCTTCTCAGATATGTAGCCAGACACGGATTCAAAGACCTTATAAGGAGCAAAGGGTCTTACTTAAATATTCTTTGTGGGAAGGAGAAATGCAAATGAATGAGTCATGGCTTCAATTAACATCAAGTGCACTCCAATGGCCAGCTTCATTCTGTCTGACTCACCATGTAAAGCTACAGTACCCCTGCAGAATGTATAACTAGGGGTTTACCAGTGCAGTCCCTCAGCTTGCAGAGTTCCTCTGCTGCTTCAGAACATGAAAGCACTCTAAGCCCGTGACTGCCATTACACACCAAGATTCAGGGTTTAGAGTTACACAGGGCAGCACTGCATATCCAAAAACTCCTGTCCGAAAGGATGTGATCATGATGGATAACTGATAAAAGTAGTCCCACTTTGAGAAAATAAACCTCTTTGCAAGAGTCATACAGCAGTGAAATGCTATAAAGAGAACATAATCTGCATAGAGAAAGTTTCTCATTAAAAAAAAAGCAGTATAGAATTAATCAATACATCTCTGATCCTTTTACTCTCTTTTAGTAAGGTTTTGGAGAGGCAAGGACCAACTCAACATTGTTATTAGACTATTTCCTCTTAGCAATAAACCAATTATTTTGGATTAATGATTAATGAACTTCAAAATATTAAAAGCCATAGGATATCCATTTACTAATTCCTGCATCAAGACCAACAATTGTGTACAATTGAAATTGAACCAAAATTTCAAAACAAAATGTTGAATTCTGATTTTCTACATTAGAAATTTTCAAGATTCTACATTATTATACATAGATGATTCCCAGTGATCAATTATCTTTTTTATTAGAAAGGTGTACCTAATTTCTCTGAATCCCAGTATCCACCATCACGAATAAGTACTACAAAATTATCTTTTTTTGGATCCTTCCAGGAGAAAAAATAAAGCTAGAGCAGAAGAACAACTGATATCAGGTACTGGACAAAACAGATCCCCACACACTCATCACTTGTGTATTTACCTAATATCTGAACTGGAGATATGAAATCAGTTGCTACAATCTTTTTTTTTTCAGGAAGGAAGATATTTTTCTGCTGTAAGGAACAAAACATAGTGACTGAAAACCTCAGGTTTGATTTTATTTTTAACCAACAATTACTCACAAAATGGGACAAAGCTGAACACAACACTTGAGTACCAAGGAAGGGCTAACAAGGTGAAATGTAGAGATGGTCCACAAGGAGAAGGCCCGATTCAAGTGATGGAGACAGATGTGAATAGATTTTGAGTATGCTACTTTTGAGGAATGCTCTTCTGAGCCAAAAAGCAACACTAAGAAACAATGTTCATGTCTATATTACAACACAATACAGCACTTTGCAGAGCTATTCAAACAAATTATCTGCCAATTTTAATTCCCAGTTATCTGCCAATTTTAATTCCCAGCATAGACTGCAGCAAAGGTATGCAAGCTTCCACCAGACAAAGCCACAGCCCATCTTCTAGAACCAAACAGAAATGAAAATGTTTTCAGGTACTGCATTAACACTGAAAATTACCATCCTGCCTTTCCCCAGACTAAAAATTCTTGAGCATTATTTTTCTTTCTGGTTTTAAAATCTGAAAAAAACAGAAAACTTTCCTTAGAAGTAAAAGTCATCTACGGAGAAAGATCAAATCTGAGAAAGAGAATGTTCAATGATGAGCCAAAAACCTCACTGTTCATCTTTGGCTGATGCTATAGTAATAGGAAATATTGAATGTGTTGGAAAACTGCAAGGTTCACTTCCCCTTTGCTGAACCTCTTCTGACTCAATGGCCAGCTAAAGGGATACTGTCATTCCTTCATTAACTCTGCTGACAATCAGCCTCTGCTTTGGATCAGAGAGGCACAGGCTTGTGCTAAGGGGAAAAAAGCCATTTGGATCAGGCTTCAAAATCAAGAAAATTATAAAGATCACCAATTTTATCCCAGGCAGACATAGTATTAATAAACTCCAATACTCATATTTATTCATCCAGTTTTCTCACGGACTTTTCAAGCAATCACATGATAGGGAATCAGCAAATAGTCACAATGAAATTTACTTTTAAACCAAGTATTACTCCTCCTCAGCACCTTCCCACTTATCAGCATTTCTTAACCTGCTCAGATACTCAGAATTCAGAGCAATCTGTTTTAAAAACAAGATTAATTCCTTTACTTCACATTAGAAAAAGACAAGTTGTCAAGCACAATCAAAATAGTCTTCATTTTCCAGGAACAATAAAGCCAGCCTACCCAGATTTGCATTGTTTTGCTTGTATGAGATCCAGAGGGGCTGCCTTTGGCATGGAAATTCCAATGCATCCTAAATTTTATTAACAGATGAGATAGCAAGACATTGTTTGTGGCTAAATTCTGCTAAGATCTCTGCTGCTAGGCAACCTGCCTTAAGCACAGTGTGAATAAGGTCAGTCAAGTTTCTAGTTCAGCAGGATGTATTTTCTGTGAGCAGATTTTGGTGGCAGACTTGATCTCACTCTTGAATCCAAGTTATCCCTTACTCTGCATCTCTCCTTGTCTTGTATTTGGTCAGCTCTTTATCAGCTTTGAAATACTGCAAGGATGAGGTGCCTCCTCGCACAGACCGGTGTCCTGACCACACAGGCATCATGGGGGAGGCCGATTATTGCAAAGCACTTTGGCCTGGAAACCTGCTGAGCATTCTGTCTTGCTGAAAACACACCTTGCAGACCCTGGGCAGATGCTGGGACAGGGACTTCGTAAAACATGCTAAGTGCAAATAGAATGGCTGCAAGTGCTAGGAGATTACACCTCGCACCAGATCGCATCTGAGGTCAGGCTGGGGCCACTCAGAGCCGACTAAAAGCCTCTCTCTTCTTTTTCTTCAGCTCCCCAGAACCACAGAGTGTGCAGGAATCCATAATTCAGTGCAAGGAATACATGCAGTGCCACTGCCACAGCAGAGACATGGTGGCAACGGAGAAATTAAGGCTTCAGTGCTAGAGGCTCAAGGGCCAAGGGTCAAATGACTTCATGCTCTGGGCCCAGACTCACCACAGCTGACTTCAGGTGCTCCACCGAGGCATCCAATCCCCAGGATTCCTCTGCACCTGCCTTCAGTGAGCAGCTCAGATGGTGTCTGCAGGTAAGTTAGTTGTTTTAGCCCACAAGCTTCAGCTGAGTGTCTCTGATGAAATGGGGTGAACAAGGAGCACGGATCCCTTTTCTTTCAAAACTCATCAACTGCAGGGGTTGCACTATAGCTCACTACAGCCTCATTCAGTGGTGATGTGATGTCCCCTAACTCCAGCCAGCAATAGTTGTAGGTCTGAATTGCTGGAATAGCAAAGGACCGTGTCCTGCACCATATTAGAAAATAGTCCAAACAGGAGTTTGCAGTTTATATGTCATATTTTCCAAAACACAGTTGTCCTGAAGATATGGATGGTTAAGAAAAACTGATTATCCACCAAAATCACCATAATTTTCCTTTGTTTTGACACTGGATCTAGACAAATATTAAATAATGAACAGCATATGAACATATATATGGTTGAGTACTAATCCTTGCCACTGTGTGGCAAAATTGATCAAGGAGGGTTTTGATCTAACTTTCAAATAGTGCAAGCAGTGAACTGTGTCTATGCATTTTAAATAGCCTGAATGCATAATAGAGTGGGGTTTTTTTTCATTATTTCTTCCATGAAATACAGGGGAGTCAAACCCACTTGTAATACACATGGGGTGGGGGGTATTGCCTCATGTCATATTATGACATGAATAATGTGCCTGAGGTTTTACTCAGATTTTTTGCCACCTTAAAACAGAATTGTCATATTCATGTTTAAAATAAGTTTGGCCATTAAATCTTCAAATAAAAGCAGAACATTAGCCATCCTCACTATAAAGCTGCACCTGGTAGACTTTCATATGAGAAGTGCTTCTTGAAAGACAATGGACCAAATGGAGATGGCAATGAAAGAATCATGAAAAGCCAGAACAAAAAGTAACATGCATAAAATCCCCCTGTTTTGAAGGCCAAAACAGTCACTGTTACAGTGGGGGTACCTGAAAGCTTTATGAAGTCAAACAAAACACTTCAAGCCAGTGACTATGGGCTGTCTAAATTACGTCGTTTCAGGACAGAGGGTTTTTTTTACTACCAGATGGTTGTTGCTCCAACTGTGGTAGCCTAGATATGTGCTGACATCTAGTGGGCCTTTAGAGAATAAATACAGCCCAAATGCTTACTAATTAGCAATAAAAAATAATAATCTCAGATTCAAAACCATATTTTCTCGCTTTTCTTTCTTTCCCCCCACAGAGCATATAATAGTGTTCTATATAACTGAATTTTAGTGATTATTGTGCTTTTCAATATTTGTTCAAGCTGATGTTTTCTAAAGTACTGTTCCCATTGACACCATGCTGAGTCCTTTGGGAAAATCCACCTGGAGGCATTTCTTGACTGACAATCTCCATGTGTTTAAGCAGAGACTGTAAAATTGAAAAAGAAATAGATGGGAGTGCAGTTCTGCATGTCTGGAGCCACAGTAGGAACTGTATTACACCTGATTTGATCAGAGACTCTTTAAGCTATTCCTACTAAATTTAAATCAAAATTTGTCTTTAAGCAGTGTTTTACCTGTTATTGTAAGAAAAAGACCACAAATAGCCTTTAAACAATTTAGTTCACTACTATCTTGAAAACACCTTACTGTATTTCAGACACCAATGAATATCTATGAGATAACAGTCCATACTCTACTTAGAAACCCCCTTTCCTTAGTATTTACTTCATCTTCATTTAGCACTTATTTCTGTTCATTTGCAAAACCATGCATACAATGCAGTCCTTACTCAGGATAACTAAACTGGGGAGAAACTACCAGAACCTTAACCACCGATTTCAAAGTAAGCTGAAAGAGGAGACACAACCAGAAAATCAACTGCCTTTAGGAAGAACTGACTTGGGAGACCAAAAATTCCTGCTCAGGTTTCAGTTGATTTTAGAGTCCCCACCAATGAGAAAGGCTTTTATTAGTTGAGAAATTAGATAACTGGAGGTTTTACAGTGATGTATGTGGTCAGAGAACCCCAGTTGTATTCAAACCCTAAAAAGAAGGTCTACACCACCTCCAAGGGATCCCTGAGGCCATCTTTTAACCAGTTTTGATTTCCAGGACATAGCTTTTAGGCTAAAGGAATAGGCTCTTGCAGAAGACCCTAGGTCACAGAAAGGGAGAGGAATGAAGAGATTTATTCTGAAGGAAGAAAATGGAAAACACCCTCGTAGCTGGCATATATGTGCTGTCACTGTTTCACACCACCACCGGGGTCCCTGACATGCATCCACCAGGGTCCCTAATAACCCAGCGTACTCAGCTCCACAGGTCATTACTTAGCACTTGCATGACATTCATTTTGGGGGTATTACAATTCAAGTGGCTGCTCAGCTGGTACCCCATAAAGAGTCTTGCCACATAATGTTATTTTTCATTTTTTGCCTCAGTGCAAGACCTGCTTGTGATTTATGGGCTGTAGCAAAGCACAAAGCCATAATTTTCTTTTATTGAACTCACTCTGGGTAGCCATCACTCTGCAGAAATGCAGATGGTCATCTTATTCTTATTCTTAGCAATGGGATGAATGCCACAACTCTGCTGACAAAGACAGCAAAGCAGCCATTTATAATAGTAAGAGAGGCATTCAATTTAATATCTGTGTTAGCTGCACATAGTTAGGCTTTTTGGATACAGTTGTTATAGGATCCTGCTCTGCTAATACCTCAGGACTTTACAGCATTTAGGCAAATTTGCATAGCATGCGTACTGGCATCCAGGTGCGATTTCTGTGCTTCTGGCAAATGAAACTGAACTATATCCTACTATATATATAGCTGGCCTCCAATTGAACTCTAATCATAATCGGGCTTTGTGATGTGTATTTGAGATAGTGCAGTTTAGTATTTTGTCTACCTCTTCCCTTATTTCAATTTTCGGGGGTATTCACACAGTGCAGATGAAATTCTGGTTTTGGATCAGAACCGATGAGCTTGAGTGAATTAATGTATTTAACTATTTCATTGTCAATGGAATTAAAGAGATGACTTGCAGCTTCCCTTCCATTTCAGACAATATGGATTTAGGGAATTTCTGGTGCCTGCATGATACACAGAACAGAGTTCTAGGGTGAGAAGAGTAGCAGCGAATTATTCACAGCAACTAGTGTAGTGCCCAGAGACCTGCCCTGTGATAACCAGTGAGTTTGTGGAGAACAAAAATATGGTGTTGAATATTAAACAGAAAGGGGCAGGTGTTTTCTAATAAGCACCCTGCTGGATCCTGCCAAAGGGCCCCCATACAGACCTTAACAGCTGAATCTGGAATGTGCTTCATTTCATCACAGAACTGGCTATTGCCACAGCAACGACTCTTGACTAATAATTCAAAGAAACAAAACAGAAATGCAAGTCAAATCCAGAAATTAGAGTATTTAATAGTTTAGAATAAGGGGAGCTTTACCTAGCATTTTCAGTGAATGGATTCAGAGCAAAAATTCATCCAACATCTGCTAATGCCACATTTTAGTATTGCCTCTTCAATCAGAGTAAATTATATAGCTTAAGTGTTCATATCACCAATTAATCTCTTCTGAATCAGATCTGCATATTAGTTGCTTGAAATAGGCTTAATATAGCCATAATTTTACAAAACATGAATACCATTTTTCATAATAATTAGGTAGTCACTTTGCCCTTTTTTTTCAATTTGTCTAAATGTTCATATTTACATTAGAAGTTAGCAGTTAATTTTATCCATACACCCCTTCCCAATTACTCCGTTGGTCTGTCAACAGAACCTTCAGCTTAAAGGTTGAAAGAAAAAGATAGAAATCAAACCTGTGCAAAGTACAAGTGTTCAACGTCCATGGCATCAATTTCCTAAGAGGCCCGTTTGAGAGGATTGGAACTCTGCTCCAACAAGCACATGGCAAGGAAGCAAATAAGATATTTCCCACTTTGGAAAAGGCTCAGTGAGAGGAACCAGGCACACTGACCATCAGATCCTTTCCTCCCTAGCTGAGAGCAAGCCAGGAGCTTGTTGTGAAGGGCCACAGAGCTTTGCAGAGCAACTGCCTTTTGCCAAAACTACCCAAGCATTACAGGGCTCTTCCACAGCACAGTCTGAGGGCCTCAATTGCTACAAAGACCCCAAAAGTGACTAGGAGATAATTACTCTGACCTCTGCCTGTTGGATGTTGATAGAGAGAGATTTGATAGCAGCACCACGAACTGTCCTCATGTTTCATTTCTTGATGTGCTGTAAACCTCTGACTTGCTGCCAAAATTTAAGGTTGCGTTATGAGATAATCCCAGCTAAGAAGTTCAGTTTCTATGCATCTTCCTGCCCTTCTGCTGGTGATGGGGGCATGATGTAGTCAGCTAAGAAAAGAAACACAAAAGCTTAAGGGCTGTGAATAATGATCTTGAATAAGTTCTTGCATTTGCAAAACAGAGATAATACTATTTACCCTCATATTAAATTTATAAAATACTTCTCCCCTGCTGGAGTCTCTAAATCCCTTATTAGACCACCAAGAATTCTCTTATATATTTCCTGCTGGTTTTAATTGCCTTCTCCAAATTTCAAGGATATTTTCCTAAAACAAGAAACCAAACAAAACCAAACAAATACTAATTGTGTATTTCAGAAACAAACACTTACAGGAGCACTCAGGAAGAACATGAGACTTGGCTTGCAATAATAACTTAAAAGATACTGTAAATGCTTTATTAATCCATGGTGTTGACAGCTTGGAATGCCAAATTATCTGTATTGCACTGAGCCATGAAACTATCCCATAAGATACTAAAGTCCACCTTGAGACAGCATTGAAGCCAAACCTTTTATCCTCAAGGCTGACTTGAGTAAATCATAATTTTTAAACTCTTTAATCCCTCATGCATCCGTAGAACATAATTTTAGTAATGCATTTGACTTAAAGTCCTTATTACTTCAAAATTCAGTCCAACTTCTACTGCAAATAAATTCAGAGCTCCCAGGGGCTTCAGAGAAAAGAATTATTCCTGCTCCACTGCAATTCTCCATTGAACTGATGAGACGACAAACAGTATGTCATCAGGAACCACAATTTTACCTTCTTTAGGTGCTTTTTTCTCTTTTATTCTATTTCAGTGCAGCATTTTCTGGAGAGGAGGAGCACAAGAATTGGAAATCCAGAGGTCTTTAATTTCAGTTCTTTCTCCCACACAGGATCATGAGATGACTGCTAGAAAATAACCACAGACTCAGTAGCAGACAGCACCTTACATCAGCTCAGATACACCAAGGTTTGGGACCTTACCCACACTGCCAAATAAAGTTCAAGCTGTGTGGCATTGCCTCACCACTCTGCATAATATTTGCCCAAGTGTTTCCCTTTGGTCCCCTGTGGTCGCCCCATAGCCTGACTGCATAAACACTATTTAATTGGGTATTATTCTCAGTTCAGAGCATTTTAAATAATGCTGTGGCAGTGTCACAACTCATCAAAACAACATTTTATCAGTACAAAATGCAGGCTATAAGTTGCATTATCTGTGGTTAAACAGAAGCCTTGAAGGTGCGAAGCATCTTAGGATATCATTAGAGAGAGGGGAAAAACAAAACTGGTCCTGACAACACAAAAACAGTGCCAGACTGCAAAACAAGCATTAGCAGCCCCAAGGTTCATTCCCTGTCCCTAGTTTCTCCTGCAGTAGAGACACAGCCATGGATCCCTACACACTCCAGCTTCCCTGGTCCCTACTGTAGGCTCTACCCAGCACAGGGTTGCCTCAGGCTGCCCCTCCCTGTAGGAATACGTCTTGTGCAGCCAATGCAAACTCAGTTTCTGCCTGTAATACGATGATAATAACCTTTACCCAATTACTCTCCATAAAGTTTGCCTTATCAATTCCAATACACTGCTCATTGTATTGAAAAACTGTATCTTCTTTGTGAATACATATCTTCAATAAAGAGAGATGTTTTATGTCACTGCAATTGCAAGCTGTACCTGTGATTTAGGCAGTCATTTGCCAAGTGCTGTAAAACCCACCCACTTCTGGAACTGCCCTATCTATTAACTGTCAGCTCAAAATCAGAGGCCAAAACGAGCTCCCACTGGCAAAAACAATTAGTGCCCAAATATTGCCACAGCATTCTGCTCTCTCTGCAGTTCCTGGAAGGACAGGTTGGAGAGGGAACATGGGATGCTCAGCTGCAGGATAACCCCTCAAACAGAAGCTGCCTATGGAAAGTATCGCCAGCAAAGCTGAGAGGAGCTGGATGTGCATGATCAGAAATCCTGCACACTTACTGCGCAGCTGATCTATGTGTCTGTTAATTTTCATGGTGGTGCTGTAACTCAGACATCATTCCAGTTGAAGGAAGCTTATTTTGTACGATATGCAGTGTCCTGAAATAAAGCCTGTCACTGCTGTCTCAAGCTTACATTGCTACCAGGAGTCAGCGAATCTCAGTGAACTTGACAATGCCTTTGGAAAACAAATTTCTTACTTCTCAGGAAAACATCACGTGCTGAGCGTGAAAGGGATGGATAATACAATCCCTTGCTTTGCCTGCTCTGCTCTTTTCAACTCGCTAAGTCTTCAGAAATCTCCTTGCTGGAAAAATGAGCTGAAACATGGATGATCTGGTTCTGTTTACCAGAAGTACATATTGCACGTTTGTCACTGAACCTGTTTTCTAGATAGAAATTTTAAAAATCGCAATCAGCTAAATGTTTCAGATTTTTGCTCTTGCTTTCAGGGGATGAAAAAGACAGATTTAGACAGGGGAAGAAATAATTTTACAAATTGTCAAACTTTACTAGCTTAAAGCATCATTATTATTCAGTGAACACTGTTTTCATTTAGTACTGCACACACAACAAGGGAAACAAATCCACTTAGACCAAGCAAGGGAAAGTATGCTTTCACCTGCTATCCTGAAAAAAAAGATGAATGCATGTCCTCCAGGTTATGTCCAGCAGACATCATCCCCTTAAAACAAACTTGTTTATATAAGCTGCAGAAAACTATGGTTCTTCTATTGCCACCACCACATGGGGGTGAAGAAATTACCCTCAGTAGAGTGAAACAGCAGACACCAAGCATGCACTAAGTTCTCGGTGAGCAGTTCTGTGTGCTTGCTTTTAGGTGTTTGAGATGCTGTACATCTCCTTGTTTAGTTAAGAAGGACCTAATTTCTACCATAAGAGACCCTTCAGTATACTAAAATGTTCTTCATGGACTGCCTCTCAGTTGCTCTTTCTGTCACTAACTTCTCCTGCGGAAAATGCAGAAATCAGTGCTAACAAAAATTCTGACATAATTTCAATACATTTCAGACCTCCCTGCTTAGACACGTGCAGCTTAGCAGCCACCTTTCAGTCTAGCTTTGCATCAGCAGATTAAAAATATGACCTCTGAATCCCATTTGGTTGGCTAACAGACTGAGGACTAAGAGGGAGACAAAAATCAGAGCTCTCCAGAAGCTTGACATGCTGAATTTCCATATTGGTGGTATTGAAAAGATAGGAATAGGAAGGTAAAGAAAATGTAGTGAGAATGTCTTTTCACAGCTAAAATGAGACATAAAATAATTGCTAATGAAGAAATTCACTTCCTATGAATACAGAATTAGCAACAGTAATTCTTGTGAGAATCAATTAAGATCAGCATAATGGTAGTAATATATAAGTTTATACGACACAAAATTATCTTCAACAGTTCATTAATATTAAAAAGTGTCATTAATATTACTTTAGAAAACATTCTTGACATGCTTGCAGGCATAAATTTTTCTGTTTTCTGTGTAGTTTTAAGTCCTTAGCAGTATAGAATTTGAGCACCTTACAACTTCCAAAAGGAGTCAATTGCTTTTACTTATTTTTCTTCAAGGAAGGGAGAGTATAGAGAAGAAAAACAGTGGAAATGCTCTACATTTTGTCTATAGCTTCACATATTCACTGTAAACACAGTCCTAGTCTTCCCTAGTGTAATAATGTCAATCAAAAGCTTTGTTATTTCACAAAAAGAAATCCACAACCAACAACAGCTGAAGCCAACTGAGAGAAATCAATGTAGCTCTAGATTCTGTTTCCACCTACAAACTCTGCCTCTAACATAACACAGCAAAGAGAGCAAGCTGAACTGACACAGAAAGGATCATGCTATTTGTACAAGGAGGTGCTTACTGTTTAACACCCAGCAGAAATTTCATGCCTTGCACTCTAGGCAGCAAGGGGATGCTGCAACCTGCCATTCAAAATAGTCCTTGGAACTGCAGGCAGCTGTGGGATTTGGGGGAAACAGTGAGATTGTAGAAGCCGGTTCATTAGCAAAGGCAAAGAAATAGTCTGTGCAATTATCATAACAGTCAGACAAACTGTGGGTTCGCAGCTACATGAGGCCCAAATGCAGCCACAAGCTGAATGGAGAGAACTGAAGGCTGGTGAGACATTTCTGCTGCTGTTGGAAAAATGTCAATCACTATTCAAGAGACCTGAAGGAACAGGACTGAATATCAACCAGAATAGGTAGATTCCACCTCAGGAAGACTGAGCTAGAAAGAAGTGGTAAAATTTCATGATGAAAATGTGTGAACATGGGCGGCAAGGAAAGATGTCTTCTAAAATTTCTCTTATTTTCTTTATCATCTCCATCATCCCTACTTCTCTCATAGTTTTTCTTATTTCAAATACCATCTGCTTCTAGTCATTGTCCTTCACCATTCTCTTAAAGAATGCTTCAATCTTCTAAAATCCATGGAATCCAACCAGAGCTAAGATATTAAATATATGCATCTTGAAGATGAAAGGACAAGTGAGAAGCCAGAGATGGAATAATTTAAATAGTGGGAAAAATTCTGGCCATGAAATCAAAAGGTGGGTGAGCTTATCCCACTCCTAAAAATTTATGCACTTTCCCAACATCCTCTTTAATTCAGATTGCCTCTTATGTCTGCTCTGTCCATATGATAAACTAAAGAATCACTCTAAAAGGTGCTGTCATCACTCCCATGAACCTTCTTGAATCTACAGTAACTTCTGCACTCTTTGTAGGATGCTGCTTAGAAAAAGATGTGCTACATCATGTTAATTGGGAGATCTGAAAGATAGGGTGAGTAGGGGCATTTTTCACATTAATACTTGGTCAGCTGAAGCTAAGAAAAGTACATGCAGAAATGCAAAAAGAATTTTGAAACACTGACTTGTGAATTTTAAATCATTACAAGAAGGGGTGTGGGACTGTAGATTTTCTCCTCTGACTTGGATAGATAGAGACATAAATCACACTGCTCTTTCAGAACAACCCCATAAATAAAATCAGACTCACATGTGCCTCTACATGCCTTATTCAGAGTCAATAAGTTATTTATGATAGCAGATTCTGAGGTGTGTGAACTCTACAATAGGCAATATACAGAAAAAGGGTAATATCCTTTTAAGCAGTCCATGAGCTCTTTAACAACCCCCACTCTTGTTCTGTGTCCAGAAGGTTCGTGAGAGCAGCTGCCTTCAGCTGCTTTATATGATTAATAAATGCATTTATTGGTTATTACTGTAATTATCCATATAGGCAAAAAACTGCTCTGTTTCTGCAAGTCTTTATCAGGATTATATATAAAGAGACAGCTATATCATGCTAATGTAGAGGAATATAGTTGATATGATTATTAATACATGCTAACTTTTTCAATTTAATTCTACTATAAAATTACATTATTTAATTGTATGATAAGCATATATTAAATTACAAGTATACATATAAAGATAATAACACCCAGTTCCAGACACCAGTGTTTGCTCTGAGCTGCTCATGTTTGCCTGGAAAGGGTGCTCCTGAGGCTGCTTTAAACTACAATATCGAGTTTTTGCCTCTTGCTCTTTGGACTCCTCACAGATCCTTGACTCTCAAGCAGACCACAGGACTCCATAATCTGAGAAGATCTACCATTTATAGTTAAAAGGCACATCAAGATAATTGGACTTTCTGCTTAATTATAGTGCAGTATGGAGTAGTTCTGCACACCATGCAAGTACAGACAAGTATAGTGGAATATGTTGTCATCTTTTAACTACAAAAAAAAAGGTCAAGTCTCTAGCTTTTTTTTTAGAAGGATGGAAATAAAATAAGGCATCTTGACACACAGGAGAAATAAATCCTGTAGGGCACTGTGTAGGTATTCTGTAGCTTGCACTAGAAATGCATTGATATAACATGGGTAAATGGGAGAATTATGGTCAGGTTGCATTTAAGTGAGTAGGTAGAGAAGAAAAGCAAAGTTGGGGTTTTAATGGTGTTCGTGGCATCTTGGAACCCCATTCTGTGACCTGCGTGTTTGAAGTTGAACTTCCAAATATTTATTAGTGCACTTCTCGTCTCAAAGCAAGGGACGACCTGTAACAAATAACATTCAGAAGATATTTATACACCCACTTGCAACATGCACAGATAAAACTGATATAAATATAATACAGTTTTTAAGGTTCTAATACACACATATCTCAAAATTCAGTGTTATAGAAAAAACACATGGGAAAGAGCATAATTTCTTTTAAATGGCATAAATTCTTGTATTGGAATGAAAACATGGCATGCTGTCTCTGCTAGATATTAAATTCATTCTATTTTTTTATATACACAAATATTTCATAACTTTGCTAATTTAAAAGGTTTCTACCTTTTCACATTTCCCAGTTATTAAAGTAAATCAATGACTTATGAGTTATACATTGCCAAGACTGTTCACATGAGACCTAGGACTGTGCTCTTTATTTTAACAAGTGTCAGCATTTTTTATGTGGGCCTGGGTGGCCTGAAAATAGCAATGACTGGGGCCAGCTCTGAGTTAGAGAATCTCCTCATAAGCTGGGATGTCTCTGTGGTGCATCCTGGCAGTCAGTCTGAGTCTGAAGTAGACATGGAGGTCACACATGCTTTGTCCTCTCTTTTCCTGTGCAGGTATTTGGTGCATAGATTCCAGCCCAGAGCTGGTACATATGTTTGACCAGCAGGGTAAAGCACACTGCCCCAACAGCTATTGCACACCTCTTCCAAGGAAGTATTTGCCAGCCTTATGGAAATATCTCACAACCTCTACAAATGCAATACTCCATAAATCCAGCAGCATTATATTGCAGGTTTTGGATGGGAAGCAGCAAAGTACACGAGCAAGTTTAAGCATGTGAGCTCATGAGACCTGTGCATAGCTCTCTTCTGGGTCAAATATCAGAAAGATAATTACAGCGTATCAAAAAATTCCCAAACCTTCTCATGAACATGCCAAAACTTTGGCATAGAGACACAAATGCAAGCAAGTTATTCAAACTCCAGCTATATTCAACCTTCAACTGCTTGTTGGAACCCAGGGGGTTCCTATGGCATCTCAGAATGATCCAAACCCTGTTCAGGAGGCTTTTCAGCCTTGCCAGAGGTGTTGGAGAACCTGGATTGATACTGAGAATGCCTGTGGTTTTGATTTTAATCCATGAGACAAATTACTAACTTATAAGAAGAATTGCAAGTCACCAGAGTTTGAAGAGTAGAATAGCAGTAATTATAGATGAAAAGGGAAAGATTTGGACCCATGTCCAGGGGGGTTTGAGATTCTGTACAGGGGGGTCGGAGGCGCAAGATGGAGAATTCTTACACGTGGCATGTTGTCTCTTCTTCTTCTTCCTAACCTCCATCTTCTTGGTGATGTTGGCACTTTTGGATTGGTTTGTCAGAGAGCTGGACAATGTAATGTAAGGGTCACGGATTGGAAATTAATGGTAAACATTGGATACGTAGTTTTTAGTATAAAAGATTAGAGCTCACCCGGGGCGGGCGCAGTGTGTCTCTGGACGCGTTCTGTGTCGACCCTGGCAGGGCAGAGAAATCTACTTTTGATAAGGACTTAATAAACTGCCTTGAGAACACGAACAAACGACTCCAGACTACTCCTTCAACAGCACGGGCCGGAAACCTGGACTTTCCTACATATTGCGGGGTCTCCTGGGGTTAAGGAGATCCCCGCATTTGTGGCGTCCCAGACTGGGCACAAGACCGCAACACTGCTCTGTTTACAGTTTTCCCAAAACTCATAGTCTTATTAGCACTTCTTTTTCATTAATTGACTGACACCATAAGCCACTACCAGCTACCAAAAAGTTACAGTCTCTATTCCTATTGACTGGCAGGAGCCACCCTTTAACAGGCTTTAATATGAATGGCTCAGGTGCAACAGTACCCTGTGCAACAACAAGTACACAAAAAGCACATCTTCATTAGACCCCAAACTGTTCACCAAAGATGCGTTTGGAACCACAGAAAAAAACTGCAGCTGCTTCAGAAACAGAAGACGTATTGCCATGGTAGGAATCACAATACAGACAATGCTGAAAGGAAAAGCCAGTAGGGTTAAATTAAAAGTTTGGTCCAAACGCTGCTGAGCAGTGTGAATACAATTGTCTGTCAGACAAAGAGCATAATTTCCAACACTGTCAGTCATTTACCACAGAAAACTACAAAGTTGCATTTTGAACTGGTCAGAGCCCAGGAGACTTCACATGAAACGAAAAGCAGAATGAAGAAATGCCAAAGAAGCAGCGAACTGTTTAAAGATCTTTCTGTTTAAAGAAAGAAAGAAAAGGCATATTGACAAATATTTTTAAGCTAAAAATAAGAAAAAAATGGAAAATAAATATAATTTTAAATAATTTCTTATGTACGAACATTTCAAGTGGCCTTGAGCACATAGTAATCTCATAAGTGCTGTCAAATAGTGCTCACCAGTCAAAGCACTTTCCCAAGTTTTATTGCAATTCCTTAAATTTTATAGAGGCAGTTAAAAGGGATGTGAAGCAAAGGCAGCATTCTCTTAGCCTTTTATGACAGACCTCACAAATGGCTTTATTCTAAGGAAGTAGCTATACCTACTTCCTACTGTATACAGCAATGATGCTTAGGAAATTGTTACTTGAGTAAAATCAATTGTAAACCAGTATTCTTTTTATTTTATATCTGAATTGAACTCCAAAGATACTGCCAGTACTAAATCCTCAACATTTCTTCACTGTGTAAAAAATTAGTAATGGATGGGAGTATCATGCTGCTTTACTTCTAGAATTACTACAAAAGACTTAATAAGAATGGGAAACAAAAATAAATTCTAAAGGAAAAAAACAAAAAGCTATTTAATCCCAAAATATAACCAGAGATATAGCTTGGAGTTTAGAGGAATGATTTAAGATTTAGTCTTTCTTTAT
Organism: Bombycilla garrulus; assembly: GCA_013400315.1. Classification (NCBI taxonomy): domain Eukaryota; kingdom Metazoa; phylum Chordata; class Aves; order Passeriformes; family Bombycillidae; genus Bombycilla; species Bombycilla garrulus. The sequence goes on from VXBU01012878.1 coordinate 377,784, forward strand.
ATTTAGCTAGTCATTAGAAAGAAAAATGTTTCTGGAATATCTTTACAGAACATAAAATCAAAGCACAGGTGAACAGCAAATCCAAACAAAAGGAGGAAGTGTTTGCTATTCAGATCTGCATCTCTGTGAGGAAGAGGCACTCACTGTTTCAGGATGTGTGTGTCAGATGAATGTTAATCTGCCTTGTTAAGATACCTGGCCAGGTTTCCTTACGTGCGACCCAAACAATATGACTCTAATTCGCAGCCACAGCACCACGCACAGGCACTCAGTCAAGGATTTCTAGAAGGTCAAACAAAAAGATGCCAACTTCTGCAGAACCTTAGCAAGCAGGGGATGCCTAACTCATGCAGGCACCTTGGCAGATCCGGGTCAGAGGCAACCCTGAATGCTGATGTTTCAGTTGTACATGGCAAGAAAATATTTGAAAGGGCGTGAAAAACAAAGTTAGCCTTTTAAAGTTTTGCCTTTATTTCTTCTACAATAATTCAACAGCTATCTATTTGCTATAAAAAATGCATCTGTCCTCATGAATGTATTTTTTTAGAAAATTGAGATTTTCATCTAGATAAAACTTTTCATCTCAGAAACAGAGTAAATTTCTCATTTTTAGCAGTGATATTGATTCCAGGAACCCAAGAATGGAAAGAACAGCTGTACCATGCTGAATCTCTGCCACTGGCCAGTACCATTCTGCCTAGAGCAGAGTGTAAGAAAATAAACATTTACCCATAATACTGCCCCAGCTTCCTGCAGTTTATTGAGGCAGGTGTAAGAATTTTCTTGAGGCAGCCTTGCTTAAATTCTCTTTCATGAATCTGTCAACTGCTCTATAAAACCTGAACATTTTTCAGCATCTTTTGTTGATAGCTTTCTTGGCTGAATTACCCATTATACGCAGATCTTTTTGCTGTGAAACTAACACCTTCTAATTTCATTTCAGGTCTCTATGTTTTGCATTGGAAAGGATAATGAACTCTACTCACCTTCTTTATGTCAAGCTTTAGGGACTTCTAGCTTGTTGTCCCTGAGCCAGCTTTTCTCCAGACTAAACAGTGTTAGCATATTTAACTTCATATTATGGAAATTTTTCAATACCCATGATTATCTTTGTTATTCATCTCACTAACTTTTTAAGCTATTTTACATTTTATTTGAGATGGGGGAACCAGAATTGTTTAAAGCATTCAAGATCCAAGCATAATACGGATTTATACAGCAGTATAATAACATTTCCTTAAAATTGTGAAGACAGTTTGCTGTCACCATATAAAAATATAGAGATAAAGCACCAGAACTTAGCATTCAGTATCTGTAAATAGATTTAGACAATATTCTTAAATATCTTTGCTGTCCTTAGGGCAATCTTATTTTCATATATATCCAAGAGAACCTACAAATCACTCCAATCCAATAACTAACAGAGACTGACCTACATTACTTCCTGGTTTTTTTCATAAGGCAAGAATCCCAGGCCTTTTGCTAACATCCATATGGTAGTTGCTACTAATTCTGTCAATTTATTAAGTGATGAGATGAAACATTGATCAGCACATTGGAAGAAGCCAGATAAAATCAGGCAGAAGACAGTAATAACTCAACTTGTTCTTCACTCGGCTGATGCTGAAGTCCAACATGGGACTGGCATGGAACTGCTTCTCCTGTCAAGAAATATCAATCAGTCTGATCAAAGACCATGAGGTCCACCAGTAAATTTCCCTTGCAAAGCCCTGAAGCCAACAGGTGGAAAAAAGTGGTTTTAAGTTCTCATTTTAGTTCTTGCAGACATTTGCGTAACACAAAAAATGTTATAGATCTGTTCTAGCCTGGGCTCTGTAGTAGCTCCTGACAAATGGCAGAGCAGGTAATGCTCCACATGAGGGGCTCTGGCTGTGACATTCCCCATGACAACCTGATGGAAGTTGTTATATCTGCTCTACCAAGCCTGGCAGCAGCAGACTACATCTTCCACTTTGAATGTTGTAAAAGTGTTATTAGGTTGAACGGAATATTTCATCTCACAAGCAAAAGATGAGTGAGGTAATACACTGAATCATAATGCAGCTTCTCTTCCCTGCATCCCTTCCTCACAGCAAACTGCTGGGTTGTGTGTTGACAGGTCTCTTCAGACTGAAACTTTAACATCATTCTTCAGTTATCAAGCCCTCAGCAAACCACAGAAGGAATAATCAAAGGCCTTAAGGCTTTGTGCTGGAGGGAGAAGACAAGAGAGCTGCACTAAAATACACATACAGATGGTGTTCACACATTTATAACACATCCAAACTGAGGTTGTCAACTGGTCTGCAAGACGTACCACCAGACCGTGATGTTGCAGGTTGCAAGGTCAGCCAACAAATACCCTGGGAACTGTTCTTCAACATCGGAGAAAATCAAAGGGAAAATTAACCAGCATTTCTCAGCTTCTGTGAGCTGTTCGAAATTGTTTTATGGAGGGACATACATCACTCCTTCTTGTAAAGAATATCTATGGTACCAATTTCCTACCAAACTGAGACAAGAAGCAAATACCTGGACCTAGATATATATTACTTGGCTGAGCAGACTAAATGCAATAAAACTGAACTGAATCCCAAGAGTATTTTAGTTATTGTGTATACCACCTTTAAACACTTCTCAGTCTTTCTTCCAATAATTTAATATAAGTTTAAAGATCTGTGGGCCTTAAAATAATAATAAAAAAAAAGGTAAAATTAAACCTAGCACTATGAGAATGTTTTCTAGAGAAAGAATTGTCAGGATAGCTATCAGGATATTCTTACTCAGATGTCTAGCAAATAAGGATTTATTTTTGGATGAAGCCCTGCACTGGAACTGAGGATGCTTACATTTAATCAGCAGCACTGCCATCAGCTTATTGCATGACCTAGGCCAGTCAGTAAATTACAATTTTATTCAATTCTTGTCAGTGAAGAAAATAATAGTTAATTTTTCCTACTTGTGTTTATTTAGCAAGCCATTTGAGGCAGAGACCCTTTCCACCCTCATGTATTTCAAGCACCTATCGCAAAAGAACTCTGATTGTTTGTGCTGCTGCAATAGGAGTAATTGTACAGATTATTTCCTCCAGGTATTGCCCTGCTCTCTGAAAGTAAACTCCTGGATCTACAGGATCGCTATGTAGTCACCAGCAGAGGCAGGGTGAAACTGTGTACGAAGAAAAAAGCCCTGAGGTAACAGGAGCATTAAGTAATAATCACGGTGTATATAACTGAAGTACATCTTGGCAGGATATTCCAGTTCATCTAAGCACAGAATTAGCCTTGATTAACAGTCAACTTTTGCTATCAAATACCACCTATTTAATTAAGTTATCCTGTAAATTACCCATAATAAGAACTGTTGTGGCTTAGATACAAGATGTAGCAGCTGTAGAGAAAGGCTCTTTCAGACTGATGATTGCAGTACAAAGGCTTGATGTGTGAAGATACCACAGCTACATGGCGGGTTTTATATTATTTTTATGCATTAAAAACAGAAAGCAGGTCCTGAAATTTACCCACTGTTCAAATGACAGTTCTTACCCTATAGTACATCCTTTTTCCAAAGTATAGTCAAGCAATGCCTTCGGGTTTTTTGGTTTTTTGATCCTAAACAAAATTTAAGAAAATGTGATTCCGAATGGTAATTACTACAAAATATACTCTTGACAGTAAACACAACAGAGCAGTTGAAAACTTTTCAAGAAACTGACCTATTGCTGTCTTCTCCATCTAGAAAATGAAATACATGTGACCAAGTGTCTTGCAGAAAAGGCTGGGAAGTAAAGGAAAAAGGATTCTTAAAATATATCAGCGTGATTCTGACTCAGCTGCCTTTAACTTTTTTTCTTCCTCTGTGCAAGGCCAATCCCCTTCAAGTCTCTGAAAAGTCAGGTGGTCAAGTAGTTTAAAATCCTGTCATTTATATTTAGAGTGCTCGAAAAATTTCCTGTATAGACTTTCTGTTGTCATCAGTACAAATATGTGCTCTGGAATGTTTCTGCAATTTCAGTCAAAATTAAAAGAGAAGAAAGAAAGGTGAAGTTAAAAAAAAAAAAACCTAAAAATAATTTTTCAAACTATGTAAAATAGGGTATGATTTAATATTATCAAAAGTTTGCAAGAGTTTCATGAGCACTTTTACTCTGATTTATAAAGAAAAGGTATTTTGGTTAGCACAAAGGTCTGAAATTAAAATATACCTGACAGGATGTCAGGGATTTCCTGTTTGACAAGTTTAGGATTTATCAGTGACAAATGACCTTTTGTATTTATATTTTAATGACCTGTAGTTCTGCTGATTCGTTTCAGAATCCTAGAAAACTGCACTTGCAGAAAATCTTTTTCCTTGGGAACTATCGCTAGCTGATATAAAACGTGTATCCCAAGAGGTTTTTTTTCCATTGCTTCAGTAGATTTTCAACCTCTGTTCGTGATTGACTCTTTTGTCAGAATTTATGTAAGCTACAAATTGGATCTAAAAAGTGTGATATCACACCATATTTTCTGAAACTATTCCTAAAATAACCCTTCACTAGGATATTCTATGTGATGTGCGTTTATGACACTATTTTAGATTGTAAGTTGTGAAATGAACTTCAGCGTTCAAGCATTGCTTCTATATCCTATAAAGGGCAATGTTTGGAATATGAACAAAATTATGGTCTGTCACTACAAAATGACATTGTGTTATCAAGTAATATCTGGCAAGATAAAACAGTTGGATGGGGATCTAAACACTTTTGATATTCATCCAAAGTGAAGAAAATCATATCTGTTCTGACTGGTTGAAAATTGTTTTGAGCAATTTATCAGACTATCAATGTCAAAGTTAGCGTTGTGAAGTACAGATTAAGACAGTAATTTTGGTCTCAAAGACAAACTTTAATTCCAGCATTAAGAAAATATAATATTAACACACATTGTTGTAATTTAAACAGCTGTCAAATTAGTTGTGTCAAGAAATGAGCTTTGAGAGTCATTAACATGTGAAGATACTTTGTTAATTACATCAATGGTAGATGACGCACAGAGTGTGCCTACCACTGAAAGCATCCTTAATGGAAAGCTGTAACATGTAAGCTAATGCTGTTTGTTTCATCTGAATGGCCCTCTCACTGGAAATAGCTGACATATAAAAATCAAAATTTGCCATCAGAAAAGTTGCTTCAGCTGTTTCTTAGCCAGCTCATCACAGGCCTTTTTTAGGACATAGGACTCTGGTATTTTATAAATTTGTGTTTATTCAAGAAAGTGGAGCAATAATCTATGGGCAAACCAGATTTTGGTGCTAGTGGTGATCCAATATCCAACAGAACAAAAGAACTGCCTGACCCCAAAGGATTAATGATAGCACCCCTAAAAGACACCATCTTTTACACTTTTCCCTAGATCTGTCATCAGTATATACAAACTGAAATAGGTTTAAATCAGAAGATTTAGTGTTACGTGCTTGGTAGAAAAAGTGAACCACAGTTCATGTGATGATTACAGTCATAGAATATTTCACATCTTCTATATATCTATGCTTTCTACAAGCTCCTTTGGCAATTTTCCAAGCTTCTCCTTGGTGCTGACGAATTAAATTCTCTGCTTTGCTCTCCAGTTGTGTTCACCACCCCTGGCAAGCTCCTCAGACACAGTCCCATTCTACAACTAGTTGAAATTTCATAATTTTCAGCCTGTTTAAGGTTGCTTTGCCTGTCTGTATCATGGTTTCCACTATATTTTAAAATTCCTTTCCATTTAATGCACTTCTGTGCATTCAGAAAAATCCTGTACTTCAGGATTTTTTTCATGTTTATCCTTCTCTATGAACCTACAATCTCTGGACCATTTGTCCTAATGGTTCTCTACACTTCCTCATGCCCAGAATGTTAAATCCCTCTTATCATGCCAAAGGCCACCATTTGTTCTTCCTAATCCCATTGCAAATATCCCTTCTACTGCCATGTCCCCATCTCATCTGCTGTTTTCTCTCTGCACCACTTAGATTAACAGTCACATATAGAAGACAAGAAAACTAAAATAATGCCTCAAAATTAACAGGATGCATTCATTCACCTGCATGATTTATTGCTTTTATATTCCACCCCGCAAAGCTGGTTTTTATAACCCCTTTCTGTTCTGACGCACAAAGAGGCAAACTTCAACCAGAATTTTTCTGCCACCACTAGTAGCTCACTTTTCATATACTAATTCACACTACAAACTCATTGAAGCAAGGATTGTTCTATTTAAATCTCTTTTAAAGGCCTTTGGGGCTTAATTCCTCTCTGCCATGCCCTGATTCTCCACCTTAACATCACACAGCCCTTCTCTTTTACCTCTGAGAAGCCACAGCACTGTTTCTACCACTGTCTCCCTCTTCCTTCTCAGAAGCAATGACAACATGTTTGCTTATTCCATGAGCAAAGTTGAAAGTGGATGCATGTCTCGAATCAGGGTCAGGAGAAAAGACTTTAAAACTGAAAGTTCTAAAGGGTAGGCATCTAAAAGTGAGGTAGGCATCTAAAAGTGAGGGCTCATTTCAAAGTAATATAGGTCTCCCTTATAATCCTGTAAGTTTTCATTTAACAGGGACCTAAGGAGCTGGGGCAGAAATCCCTCCCATTTCAGAGAAATTGAAGTATCTAAAGGTGCTTGCTTATTTGTGTTATCCATACAGTAGGATGGAGGCCAAGCACTACAACATAAAACAGCTGCCGTATTAGAATGATATAAAACAAACTATTCTAATATTCCACTAAGTTATTTATGACCCAAAGATTAAAAATTATGTACAGAATCCCACACACACTCCCGCACAAAGCTGGTCAGATTTGTGAGGTTAGATTGGTCTACTGGAATCAGCTATGTAATTCAAGGCTCTCTGGGATGAAATTCTGGCCAACCTAAATATGCAAATATACATCAGAGCTGGAGATGGAGTGCAACTTGTATCACTAATGAAAAATGAGATGAAGTGAAATAGATTAAAAATCATCTCACACTGAATGAGGTGTTCTCATTCTTGTGTTTTTCCCTTCACATTTGCACAAGAAATACCTCACAGATGAACAGCTAAAGATATAATAAAACAACATACACAGGGAAAACAAATAGAGCAGGGTCAGTATACAGAGAAATGTACTGTGCTCGATGTCACCTATTTTACGGTTATATTTTTAAGTTGGCCTTCTTATATCCAGCAATGCATTCTTTATCTCATAAATGGAAACAGAACCAGTTCTATTTCTGAATAAATTTCTTAGAAATTATTTTGAAGCATAAATTAGAATGTACTTTTTCTTCAGACTAGCCCTCTGTGTCTTTTAATTTTTATTAAAACAAAACAGTACCAAATAAACCTTACTCAACCTGGAAGAAAACTGAATTCTATCAAGCCTGATGAGCATATGACATCTATAACCTTTACTTGCTCTAATCTCAATTTCTGATCTATAAAATATTGTACTCATGAATTCCTATTGATTGCTAACAATGCTTTTTTTCCAAAGAGTTTATTTTCATCATGCTTTTAATGGCAGTGTTCATACACACTGCAAGGACATTGAGCACTCTGAAATCCCCAATTGCTTTTTTCTTTCTAGGCCAGTCCTGTAGTGATGTTCTCCAGAAAAGCAGAAGAGTGGTTTAAAAGAGAGAACATTTTTCTCTGTTGTTCAGGCTTTGATTTTTGTCTGCTCAGTAGAATCACTAATATGCCTTGTTTCACGTATGTTTTGAGAAGCTGAACATCAGAGTTCAGATTTCCAAGCACAAAAGATTAACACGGACCACTTCTATTGAACTCTTTCTGTAGGCACCAGGCACAGAAGCACAGCAGGACATTTTGTTCTCAACAGTTCTCAGAGCCTGTTTATAGCTGTATGCCTATAGATGTATTTCAAAATATCTAGTGCTTTTAGACATTTTGCTAACCTCGAGTTTCATGAGGGGCTATTCTTTTCCCTTTTCTCCAGCCCAACATAAGAATATATTTATGTATAAAAACTTACTGCAAGGGTAGCATGGTCCTGCATGAGAATTTAACTGAATTAATCTTTACTCTTGTACCTCATGTCTCTAATTGTCCTGTGTGCTGTGCATGACAACAAAAGGGATGCCAAGGGACAACTGATGAACCATCAGCAGATCTAGAGGATCTGGTGATGCCTGTATTCTTCTGTTCTGTTTGTAGAGTGTGCAGAAGTGATTTCACTTTTCAAACTGGAGAAGATGTATAGAGTATTGCCTCAAAATAAAACAGGGAATTAATTTGTTTCCTCTCCTGCCCGCTATGTGGCCTGATATTCAACACTGGACTAAACCCAAAGCTTTGAAATAGACAGCTACTTTTAACAAAAAACATTCATATCACTAGGTGCAGAGTAAATTATAGACTAGCAATCCAAGATCAAAAGGAAGAAACAAATAAAAAAACTTATTACTCTGTACTACTTTCCAATTCAAATCTGCAATCCAATACAGCTAATTTATCAGAGCATAGAGAGTTGTGACAGACAAGGCAAAATGCCATCAGCTACAGACTTTGTTGACAGACTCATAGCTAGGAATTCTTAGAAAAATAACATCTGAGAAGCAGGAGAAAAATCAAGATGTGGCAATTGGATTTCTTTTTCATAGGAGAGATGCTGAAGAGAAGTGTCATGGGAGAAACAGGAGATTACAAACCATGTACTCTGCATAATAAAGTCCTTTTTTTCCCTGGAGTAAGGACACCAGTCAGAGCTCATTCACCAATGACATGCGGTAAGTCGACTGTGTGACTTTATTTCTTCTGTCAATAGAGGAAATATAGGCAAGAAAGAGAAAGTTATAGATGAATATAGCACAGGATATCTCCTCTGAGCAAAATCATCAGAAGGAAATGTATATGTATTACCAAAATATGATGTGAGAAGAATCACTCTCAGTTTGTAAAGCCTCCTTTCCATCTCCCACACCTGCAAAGTTCTGGAGCAGGAAGAAACTTGTAGAGTCAGTGAAACAGAAGAACTCTAGTGTCATTTCAGCTCTTCCCTGACCTCTCAGTCCTTTTCTTTATTGTGAGGGCAACCCTTTGCAATCCTGTTATCTTCTTCAGTACAGCCAACCTCCTGCCAAGAGAGTTCCAGGGACAAGGACAGGACCTCTGCCTGAATGCAATAAAGAGCAACAGGAAAAGTTTTATCCTGTAGACTGAGATTTCATCCAGGAGAAAAAATCCACCGCTCTCTCTGGTAAGGAGGAGTTACCTCTCCTAGTGCCCCAGACTGAACCAACTTGTTTCCTCAAAAAAAATTCTCAGAAGAGTTCATTTCAGGAGCTACTTTGTGTAAGTAATACTGACATGTCCATATACATTTGGCTCCCTTTATTCTCCCATGTCATATTAAGGGCGTGCAACACAGATTCTTTGTGCCATGCTACAAATTGAGAATTGCAATGGACTGTAAGGCTTATTATGCAGGCCTTACATTGTTTCACAGTACCTGAACCAGGAGAAAAAAATCAGGATATTTCCTGGAGTCCAGGAGAGACCAAGACCAAGTGCCCAGCAGGACGAGCTAACCCTGAGGCGAGCATACTCAAAGTACTCTGTAGAATATGCTAGCCCTTCTAAAATTCTGAAGAAACACAGAGCAGTGCTTCCCACAGCTTTGGGAGAGACTTGGCATGTATACATGATTCCCTGAAAGGCTGGGGCAGACCGTGCACTCTTGTCCACTGCCTGTTCCTGCCAAAGCCTCTCACAGTGCTCACATAACCCACAGCCTTCCAGTACTCCAGGCAGCACCTGGTTGTAAAATACAAACAGGATTTAGGAAGCAGAAAAACTATCTGGATGTTCCCCATTGTTGTTATACATTTCTGCAAGGTCAGGCAAGCACAGTACAACCTAAAGACATTAACTTTGTGCCAGCTGTTCTTTTACTCCAGGAAAATAATGTTGCTTTAATCTCATTTGCAAGAGTCTGATAAAAGAGAACCATTTATCATCCACTTTAAATGAATAAATCTCATTTAAAAATCATTTTGATGCAGCTTATATGTGATCTATATTGCTAACTTATCACTGCAGAAGCTGAGAGGCCTAAAATTAGATCGTCCAGATGCATAAGGATACAGGGAAGTAAGACTGAGCACCACACTTCACTCTGCTCTATGGTGGACTGAGGTCAGAAACAACAACTCTGCAAAGCAGAGAGCAGGATCCTTGCATATTTCAGACCTTTGAAAGGTGTTAAAGGGCCCTTCTGAAACAAAAGGAAAAGATGCTGTGGAAAATGAAAGATCACTGAAGAAGTCAGTAGTGTGTTTGTGTGTGTGTGCATGTTGGTGGCGTTGCTGAGTTGTCTGTCGGAGGAGCTAAAAGTGTTACATGTTACAGCCTTGTTTCATTTTTGTGCACAGCTCCTACACTCTTTTGGAGCTACAGGGTGATAATTGTTGGTCAGTTTTTAGAGGGTCACAGGAGTTTTGTTGCTTACGTGCAATGATGCCAACCAAAGCTCATTCATCATGCGGAAAGCCAATCTTGTCACTTCACACTTCTTACGTAAATAGAGGCAACATGGGTAAGAAACAGAAAGCTACAGACACATATAGCAAAGGACATCTCCCCTACTCAGCCTTGAAAACTTTACAGCAAAGTGGCGTGGGAAACAAACTGTGTAGCAAGAGCTCAAGACTAATAAACCCATGGATTGCAAAACGTAAGGGCTCAGAAGAGAGAAAAGCGTGAGTTCCCTATTAACCAGAGACTTTATTCACAGACTGCATCTTGTTTTCAGACTTGGTAGAAATAATACAAAAAGATATGACCTGTGATACCCCCAGGAACCTTTTCTGAGAATATGATGGTTAGGATTAAAATAACTTGAGTTCCTAGTGACTTGTGTTCTATGTGCCCTGATCCCCCTTCATTTTATCAGAGTGGTTGAAGCTGGCATGAGTGTGTAAGTACATTACAGCAAGCGTGTGTCCAGGCACCCTCTGCATAAAGGAAATGAAACAAACAAGGATGACAAGATGTCAAATTGTCTATAAAACCATAATGTACCCTTGTTTTGACTACTATCCTTATTAAGACTGAAAACATCTAAGAAATATTATACCAAAAAAAGAAAAAACAACCAACCAAAAAAAAACCACCAAAAAACAAAAACATTGAGGATCTGAAAAATTCAAGCATAACAGTCTATGCAATGTTTCGAACCTAGTGCAAAGACAAGCACTGCCTCATGAAAGGCCTCTGTATCTTCATGTATTTCTCCCTACTCAGAAAATTAATGGAAGATGTTTGATGCTGGACTTATCTGCCTGTGAGATGGGAATTCTTTGCAGTGAAAAGTTACCAGAGACACCAAAGAAGGTTTGTAATGTAAGAAGGGAGAGCTCTGGGTAGGAGATAAGAGAGGAACATTCTTTTCTAGCAGGAATGCTGGTCTAAGTCCAGGAAGGACTGAGGTTGAAGATGAGCTAAACTGGAAAGATTCAGCAGCTTGGGGGACCAGTCACAAGCTACAAAAAGCAATTCTGGACCATCCCAGAGGGACAGATCCGAGAGTCCAAAAGACGTTTTGGAGTAGTAAGAAAATTGAGGTATAGAAACATGTCCAGGATTTATTGTTTTCTGGCTCTTTTTTATCCCCCAAGCAATTGAGAGTACTGTCACTTCCAAAAGGCACGTACATAGCACTTACCTCAGCTTCCCAGAGGAGTTAGGGTCCAGCTACCTCTGTAGTTGAAATTGTGTGAATGGGTGCTAGACATATGCAAATGTTTGGACATATTATGGCCAATTTTAGACCTAAGCTAGGAAGCCATCAGAGGCACAAAGGAAGAAACAACATCACACTGCATTTGTACATACAAAAACTTCCAGCAGATGAACTCAATAAAATAGGGTCCAGCAGTCTGAAAAGTGTCAATACTGCAAAGAATTGATTAGATCCCTGACAAATCATTAGGTACATCTTTTCAAAATAAAGATGCTCTGGATTATACAACTACACAGTTAACCAAGACTCAGAAATACCCTTAATTATCTTTCAAGGACATTGCATGTGCTTGAACCACTTAACAATGCCTCCCGTTCAATTTTTGACATTAATATTTTCTGTAAGTGTTATGAGAATATTAGGAACAAAATAAAATTATGCAAATGTGTCTCTGTGTCTTTCTATTAGTACCTGTGTCACTAATTTCCATTATACAGTGGAAACAATACAGTTTCACTTTTTTGGGTAAGTATTATTTCTCATGCAGTGCCTGCAAGTCATTTTGCTCTTCACTGAATATCTTCACTGTCCCATACAGAAGTGCATTCTAAAAATGTAGCATACCAAAGCATCCAGCCACTCTAATTTTACCCACAAATACAGCATGCAGTACAGATATATCCTCGGCTCCATTTTCTTGGGTGTCTCATCTTGCTCTGTGCTGGTGACAATGAAGTTTCTAACTGAGTTCACACCAAATAAAAATGATTGTCAGTAAAAGTGGGGCTTTTCTGAGCGGATGCAGCAGAATGGGTACAAATTCTCACACAGTAGCCACTCAGGTTTAATCGCCTCTACAGGTGCCCTGCACAAAGCAGGAGGTAACCTGCTCCACCTCACATAAGCCAGCCTGTATGAGCTGTGCTGTTAGTGTGCGCTGGAGTGGTCTCAGAGAGCATGGCATGCACATAGCACTTTATGCTCATGGCCTTCACACCAGCTGCTCATACAGGTAATCCCTAAGAGCCACCTGGTACAGCCTAGGAAAAAGAGAAATAACACGGCAGCAGATTATCCACAATCTAGACAAGAACAGGCCCATGGAGAATTTAGAGATCTACTGTACAACTTCTACTAACCTACATAGGGCAAGCTAAATAGCTGTTAGCAAATCTCTAGACAAAAGCTGTCCGAAAAAAGTTTTTAAAAACGTAGGATGGGGACTTGTTTTTAGCCCACATACACCATCTAAAAAATCTATAGAACAAGGAAGAAGACAAAAAAGAACAGCATGTCTTCCTTTGTCTTCCTTTCCTTTAACATGAGACGAATGTTATTAATTTCCTTATTATCTTCGCCGTTTGAATCGAAGTTCAAAAACAGCACTTCTGAGATAAGGTCAAGGTCACGCTCCCCCTCATTGTTATGGAAACAGCACACAGGGTCAGGACTCATGTCTTGTTGAGATTTTGCTTTCTCATTGCAAGGTGCCTATTACCACAGCTTCTTACAGCATAATGCTTCATAAAGAAACTACTGGAATGACTGCACACTGAAATCAATAATATTTTTCTCACCACTGATGGAGATGTTGAAGTAAATTTCATAGAACTAATTGATTGGAGGGAATGTGGAGCAGTAAAGATTAGAGAGAAAGCAAAAATTTTATAAAGTGCTACAATCTTGGCATGCACAAGAAAAACCATTAACCATTCTACACTGCTCAGACTAATCAAAAGCCAAGGTCACAGATGCAACAAAGGGTAGAACAAGAAGTGCCCAAGCATCCCAGCCCTCTGCATGGAGGATGAAGACACAATAACAAATACTTTTGCTGTTATTTTGTCTTTACTTTTAATTAGTGAGTATTTACTGTTATCATCCAAAAGGAATTGAAACTTTTACTGGATACAAGTTTTAAGTTTAAGAACCTGATAGACTTACAAGCATAAGAGGAAAGAAAAACCACTTTCAGGAATTCTTTCTTAGGTGATCTTTTAATGATGTATTAAATTTCTGCACACTGCTGAAAGCTGGCAATTAGTCAATTTTAGATATGAATAGATAAAAATGGGGTTGTCATGATGCCAAGCAGCACTGACACTGAGAACACAAATACCAACATGACAAGCTCCATAGTTCTGTTGTTCTCATTATTATTCCACTCAGTCTTTCTGGTCTATTCCACCTAGGCATGCAGGTCAGCCTTACATGATTATGTGTAAAATTAGAAAGAATTGTTATAAATCAAAACCATAATAATTTACAAGTGTTTGACTGGAAGACGGACATGTTTTTCTTCTTCTGAACAAAACCACTTAAACGAGCTCCAGATTTTTCTACACTCTAAATATAAACTGCTCTGCTCCCAATTCTTATTTTTATTAAGCTTATACTGTAGGGGAAAACAAGCATCCATACAAAGGAAAAACAATACAATCTGAAGTGATGAACTAGAGCTCTCAAAGCAGAAATTTGCTGCAATTTTTGCAGACATGCTCATGCAGCCCTAAGCAAGGCTGTGAGTGAATACATGAGTTCTTTTTGTTTAGATACATCAGCAAGGCTAAGCAGCTCTTGGCAAGTTTATACCCCAAGGTTGCAATATTGCTTCCAGTAGCCCTAGTAACTGATGATCCCACAGACACATCCTTATGACATCTTTAGTGATCTCATTACAGTGTTGCCTCATTCTGTGAGTTAAATAATATTCGGGCTGCACTACACCACTTGTCTTGTTTTGGAAGTCAGAAACTGAAACGTGTACTAGTTCCTTACTGTAAATGGACAAGGTTTCTTTTGATAAATAAGAACCTTTTTCTTCTGCTGGGATTACCTAATTCAGGCACTAGATGGTTTTCATCACCACACAGCAAGGAGAAGATTTAAATATTGGGGGAGAAACGGCAGCACTCAGGCAGGATGTAGTAGTGATCCAAAAAGATTGCCAACCACTGTACTAAACACTCCAATTGGTACAGAGAGGCAAAAATTAAATAAAATCCAGATTCTGCTTAGCCTCAAGGCAACATTTTCAGAAAATATCTCATCTTTAAAAAAATGTTGAAAGCACAACCAGTTCAAACCTGTCACAAAAATCATGTGGAAGAAAGAAGTTATATGTAAGAATAACCAATAGGACTGGAATAATTTGGACTCTGAGCCTGCACTCTGCTCCCTCAGCTTAAGCTTTTAAGTGAGGACATCCCTTGAAAAGAAATGGCACTCCCAAAAGGCAGGTGTCTTCCCATGTGACTACAACATTGAAAAGAAATATTTTGAAATGCGAGTGATCTGAAATTTGATACCAGGGAAAGTAAACTATTTGGGGTTTGGGGGGGTTTTTTTTGTTTTTTTTTTTTTTTGAGGGGAGAGAGAACCTGTTTATTTCCTTCTAACTCACACGGTTTACAGAATGATCCATGACTAAAGAACCTAATGTAATTAGGGAACTGAATAACCTAGTAGCAAATACATCTTAAATGGAGTTGAATACTGCATAATGGAAGGAACAGAATGAACTCCTTCCATGCTCTGATGGCTTATGCCCATAACAATTTCGAAAAAGAATTAGACATCTTTCTGAATAGCACAAAGTCCAATGGCAGTATGAAAACCACAAATAACCTTTTAGCCTTCATTTAGAAACAGATAACAAGCAATCTGGAAAATATCAAAGTGCCATTATATGAAATCCACAGCACAATCACATTTGCTTTCTGGTCATCCAATCTCTCCAAAACCAAAGCACAAGTAGTATAGAACAGGGAAGGGCGATGAAAACAATTAAATAGACAGGAATTTCTCAATTTTGGAACAGATCAAAAACAAAGAAAAATAAATAAAATTTTTGTTTGAAAAGCAAAAAACCTCAAAACCTAGGAATATAACATATCTATGAAATAAGTAATGTATAGAGAAATGCAGCAACTGGATCCTAGCTAATAAGGAAACACTCTAAAAGAGAAGAGATTTTTAAAACTCATAAAACACATGACTCTCAATTCCTCAAGATATTATCAAAATGAAGATTTCACAAGGATTAAAAAGAAGCTACCTGAAAAAAAAATTCAGTAACACCAATCTGTTTGCTTTCAGATAACAGAGTGCATTGAGTCATAACTGCAAATCTTCCAGTGAAAGATTAGATTCTAATCTTTTTTTAGAAGATGCAGTATTGGATACTGCTGGTCTTAGGAAATACAGCTCTAGATGGATCTTGAGGCTGGTCAAGATCCCAGTGTTACTTGGGAAACTTAACAGCATAATGTGTCCACTACTACATCAGTCAGTAAACACTTTGGAAATTACCCATTTACTTCAGGAAAAAAAACAAAGAGAAGCTAAATGAAAAAAGATAACATCCCAGGGAGTTATTTGTCAAAAAAGGAAATGAACCAAAACAAACAAATAAAACCCCCACAAAGAAAATATGGGGAACATGATTCACATCAATGAAGTCTTGTTGTTTTGAGTTGCTTAGAAAAAATAACTTTCCCCAATATGTTCAAGACCTATAAATGGTGAAAACATCTGAAAAATATGATTTATAAAAACTCCCCTAAATGCAGTGCTTTAGCTAATTGCTAAGAAGGTTAATAGTTTCTCATGCTTCCTCCACCAAGGTTAGCAGTTGATCTCACCTGTAATTGAGCTACTACTTCATACAGTGAAGCATACTCTCAAGGTATTCAACTTTTTATGAAAGATCAGAACAAGGTTTAATGATTCCAGTTTTTCTACCCCCTTCGGCTTAATGTAGGAAGCTTCACAGAGTATAATTGAAATAAATGAGATATTAAACCCCGAAAGTCAAGGTACATATAATTAAAAAGTAATCACTGCTCACTTCAGCTACCTGCTAGGACATCATCTTGTAAGTCTCAAAAGACACATCATTTTAAGTGACTCATTTCTGTCTGCCCTTTATTTACAAATTACCAGCACTGTTGAAGTTTGTCTACTTTGATTATTCCAGAGGCACCACCTAACAGAGAGGTTTGAGCTTCCCAAACTCATTTGACAGAGGTTCACAGATCAGACTCAAACCGAGGACTCCGAGATAAAATGCAGTAAAGCCATCTACTGGAAAATCAATATCTCAGATGTAATGAGTTGTAAGACAAGTAAATTAGAGTACAGATTACTCTGTCAATTGGAACACATAACTTTTCTCTGTAATTAAGTATTTCATATGTGATGCACTGCATTTGGCACTGGTTGCTTTGTCTAATTACTGTACATTTTATTTTCAATGAACAAGAAACTTCCGAAAATACCTTGGCTTCCAACTCCAAAGGTGCATGAGCCAAAAGAGGCTCTGGAGTAACGAGAAACATTTCCTGCCCTAGCAGGAGCTGGCATTGGAAATAAAATGTGCTGTATAATTAATGTGCTTGTCCTTTCTCCCTTCAGCCCAGCTACTGATATGAAAACAGTTACTTTTAGAATAGCTCAATCATCACTTATCCAAATCACAGGAACAGTGTGAATATGGAAGGCAACATGAAAAATTATAGCTCAAATCCATAACTCAAAGAAATATTTATATTTTAAAATACAGCTAAGAAAAATACACAATTCCTTCATGTTATTCTTAAAACATCCATTGATTAAGAGCATGCAAATCCCATCCCAGTTTGCACCTAAAATCTGCTACACCTGTTACTGGTATGAGACAGTGCTGTGAGCTCAGGACATGCACAGGCAATTACATCAACTTTGGAATAGGAAGATCTTGGAGCAGGATGGGATTCTGGGCAAACAGAGACTATTCTGAACACTTGAGAAACCTATACCATAGCAAGAGTAGCAAGGGTTTCCATACTGTTCAAGAAAGAGTTTGGAATTTAACCATATTAGAACAGAAGTGCGAAAGACCTGCAATAATCTGGGACTGAGAGTTCTTATGTTGTGCAAACCTCTGGTCTCAGAATGGAGACACCAGAGAAGATTTGGTATCTGCATCCCAAGAGGTGGTCTGAACACTTGTGGATAGTGCCTGAACTCTTAGATTCAAGAGTCTGAAAGTTTTCAATTATCTCTAATCAGGTTTAAACACTGAAGACTGATAAATACAATGCTGGCACTTGAACAGGTCTGCGACTTGCATCTGTTTTGTGAGAAAGGGCTGGGAGACTGCAGATGCACGGGTGTGGAGGGTTGTATACCAGAAGGAACAACTGGAAATACCAGTTGGTATTTCCCTATCACCATGTATGCACTGATACATACTTCTTACAAAAGGCATTTCATATTTTTCTGTGATTTTTAGGTACTGTATATAGAAAGGTTTTGCTCACTCTAAGAATAAAAAAGAACTGAATATCTGTAGTTCTAAAGAACATCTTTGTGGACAGGGATGAAAAGTTCACTTTTTTGTGTTGTTCATTTATTCTTTATCTCCTTCCTTCTCACTGCTGCATCTGATCCACTACCCAGAGAAATCAAAGAGAGATTTTTCTGATCAGTGCTCCTCTGTTGGTGTCAGATGTAATCAAAGACTGAGAGTTTATTGCATTACAAAGTGTTGGGATTTAGTAACATATCAGATCAAACAGGTTAGGGGAAAGTGCCACAGATCAACATTTAAAGTGCATTGCCTTCTTCTTGACTAAAACCTGGGCACTTGTCAAGGAAGAAAACTTTTCCTATTTTGATATGCACTTTGTCCTTTCAAACAAAGTCACATTAAAAAAAAAACACAGGTGCATGAGAAATAGTTTGTGAACTGTCTGTTAAGAGGGAATTATTATGATTTTATTTAACAAGCACTGTAGAGAAGATTTAATTTTTTTTTGCAAAGGAAAATTGATTCTAGACCAAAGCCAGTATCACCAGTAATAGTGAAGAGAAACTGTGTCATTTTGAGCTGTAGTTACCTTTATTCTAAGTTTATTTTACATTTTGTGAGTGATGTAAAGAGGTCATTGTGTTAATTAAGATAGGGTCATTTCCCATCTTCAAAAATCTTCACCCAAACATCTTCTAGACACCTGACTGGGAGTTGGTGTGTGTCCTTCAGGCCTAACTACTCTATTCAAGGAGGTAACACATAAGAGTTTCTAGGAAGCAAATCTAAAAGCACAATACAGAGCTGTGTGTGGTAACTAGCTCAGGTCAAGAAAATGTGTCTGATGAACTCAAGAACACTGAGCTCACTCTGGACACCACACTGGAACAAAGTGCCCCCCTTGCTTCTGAGACTGACTGGCTCAAACAAAGCATGACATGTTCTCCCAAAAATTTTCACAAGGCATGTGTCTTTCTTATTCTTTCAAACCCCCTTACAATCAAAAATAATCCATTTCCAGCAACAGAGACATAAGTCAATAAAGCAAGGACAGCTTTAGGATGATTTTGTCAATCCCAGTTTACCAGATCTAAAAAAGCAGCAGCTTAATTGTGCTTTACATTCAGCTGACAGGAATCCCAACTTCTTCCCATGCCAAACCTCATCAAAATCAGAAAGATGATAAGGTTTTTAAGCACTGGTATCCCACACGAGAGCACATGGACCAGCCGCTGAGACTACACATTGTCACGATAAGAATCAATAAATGTACTTTCACAGCCCCCTTTCTCCTCTGGTGCTACTGGTTGCTGAATTTGAGCTACATATTGTAGTCTTGTAGTAGGATATTCAAAGACCAGCAAATACACAGAGAAAGAAAATAACTTATCTGCTCATGTTTTTAAATACTGGTTATGATTTTCTGCAGTCCTGAGCTTTAGTCAGTAAGCTGCATTGCACATCGGTTTTCAACAATAAGCATTTTTTAGATACATACACACCGTGCCAAAGAGCTGATAGTGTAATTTTCAACTTCACACCGAATATACACAGCTTCCGTGTAAAGTGAGAAAACTAGTTTTTTATTACTGACCTGAGAATACAAACAAATACAAAATGCAATGAAAGCAGCACTGTATTTTTCTTGTATCCACAGCACAGCTAAGCAAAGTCAGATTTGTCACAGACTGGCCAGATCAAATTCAGAAGTTCCCAGAACTCTGTCTCCATCAGGATTAGACCAACAAAAAGTAGAAAAAGTCATACTCCTTAGAGTGAAACTGCAGGAGACAAAGGTTCTGCCACACTCACAAAAAAAGCCAAGGAGCTGGGCACACAGAGTGATCTCTCCACCTGAGCAGCCACCAGCTCAAAGGCGAGACACATAACAGAAAAGAACTTCAAAATTTTCCCAGTCATTCAGCACTCAGCAGGACTTAAGGTACAACTCACCTGCTAACCTTGAACAGCAGAAAGTCAGATTACATAAGGAGGATCATAACACCTTAGAGTACTCTGATCCTAGAACAATAATAATTCAGGTGCTTCAACCTACCCACGCCTTCTGCTACTTCCATCCAGTTTGCTGCTAAAATCAGGTGCCTTTGTCACTCTGCATGTAAGCATCCACAGTACAAACATTGAAAATAGGGAAGGTGAATAGCCTGGAACATAAAACTTCATAAAAATCTATTTACTTTATTCCTAGCAGCCATGTAGATATTTTCCTAAGTACTAATCATAGGATCTAGTCTTAGTGTCAGGTTCAACCAAGCCCTGAAACCCTGAAGAAGGCACAGATAAAATCATTTATGTTTTAATGCAAGGGAACTAGGGAGAGTATTCAGGAAAAGTAATCCTAATTCACTTTTTAATAAGATTAGTTAAACTGCATTAAGTTGGCAAGTGGATGCCTTTACTCAGAATGAAAATGGCCTTAACTTGGTTTAGTTTAATTTGCTTTGGAAGAAGTTCAGGAATTAATCTGATTTAACTAATCCACCTATTAAATCCATTAATTGCTTCAGATTCTTGAGCTTTCCTGTGCAGACAAAGCCACTTTCACCTTAATTGTCAGAGTCTGAGCTTGAAGATCCAAATGGGACAGCTTAAGGAGCACATTCCAGATACAGATTAGCATCTCCATGGCTAAACCTCATTAACCAATTCTGTGATCTTAATACAATTCTACTGCAGAACAAAAGAGATTAATCACCTTCAGTGGTCTACGGAACAGGTCATGTGTACACTAAACACCACAGACTCGTTTTGGGCAAGCTCACCAGATACTCTGTTGCTCAAGGGGCTTTTAGCTGACAGTGGATGGAGGTTTTATGGGTCAGATTGTTTTATCAGCTGAACTGGTACATTGAAAATATTGAAAACGGATCTCAAAAGGAAGAAAATACAAAACTTTTCTCTCTGACTTTGTATTCACATTGGCCTCCTATCCAGGTTTTTAAGAGTTTCTCCTAGAGCCATTGATATGCAAACAGGATAGATACTCTGAGACAGAAACTTCCAGGTGGCCCTGGGGCAGCAATACATCACCTGGTGCAGGTAAGAACCTTGCTCAGTATTTTCTAAGCGTTGCCATCTATCACCTAAAGGGAGGTAAAATAGATTGCTTATTTCGCCATTCTTCAGAGGATGGAAATTACCATAAGATTAGGGGAAATCCGAACAAGTGACACAAATGCAAATGGAAATTCACTCAAGGAAAGACGTGCTGAAGTCAAGCCTGCTGAGTTACTCATCTGGGTTTTGTGACACTTGTCAGCCAGGTATCACAAGCTTGCTGCAGGGAACGTGTAGACAACAGCCTTACTCTTGCCAGCCTAGCCCAAATATTACCCAGAGTTTTCACCTGAAAATGCTTCAAGGAGACCTCATGTCTCCACACTTCTCATTGTCCCAGCCCTCTCAGGGAAGGGCTTCTACTCTCACTGCCTCACATGCTCACTGACCCCAGAAGGCAGGACTGAGTGCAGCTGGGGTCAAGCCACTTTGCTTTCCAGAGGACCTGTTTGACCTGGATTTGGAACAGAATTGTGGGGCAGGATATACTGAATCCATGCTAGTGTTCCTTCTGGCCACCAGAAAGAGGGACTGGAAGGTGCAGATTTCAGCACAAAACTCAGAAAAATACAAGGATATGGTAAACATACCAAACCAGGTCTCCTCTTAGCAGGAAAAGTGTCTCAAACCCATTCATGGCACGTTGGTCTCAGCCTGCATGTCACAGAGCCAATGAGCTGATGCCCAAACCACAACTGATGACACATTTCACCACTCAGAGGGGTGAATGACCTACTCAACCAGAGACTGAACAGTGTCTGTCCTATCTGAACAAACATCACCATCCACTGGTTGGAAAGACCAAATGGGAGAAATCCTCCAATCCCACTATGAGCTCCTACATCATCATGAGGCCAGAGAAATGCCTTTTTCCTGGTTTGTTGAATATGTACAGCACTTTCTTTCACTGCAGAGTCTGACTACGTGCTCTCTGAAGGTGAGGAACTGATGCAACTGATCTACATTTTGACTAACATCTTTTTTTTTTTTTGCTAAATCCAGTTGCCACAGAACTAAAGCCATCATGTCATAGTCCCAACCAATGAAAGTCAACTCACTCATCTAGGAAATTAACTCTAGAAGGTTGTACCAGGCCTGGAAAATAAATAGGTTTTTGGGGTTAACCTTCTCCAAGATTGTTAAACTTCTACAACAGAAAAACCCTAAATTTAGCACTGAAAAGTCTTCCTATTTTAAGGCATATTTATGGCAGTAAAAACTGCCATCTTATACACAAGTGCAATTGCTGGGCTTTCCTCTGCTGACTTAGAAAAAGACACATTTTCTGCTAGCTTGACATTACAGCAACAAAATAAGAACCTCACCCACCCTGTAAACGAACTATATTGATCATAAAAGCCAAACTCCGTGATTAATAGAGAAATAAAATCTTATGTCTTGATCATATTATTACCTGCCTGTCAGTTACAGCAGTAGGCTGCAGTAAAGTTAAATTTCTTCACACTAGATAGTGCGGGGCTGTGGTTTGGATTTGTCCTGAAAACCATGTTGATAACACAGGGGTGGTTTTGCTCAGATGGGCTCACACGGGCCTTTTCTGCTTCTCACACCACCCCTGCAGTGAGTGGGCTGGGGGTGCACAAGGAACTGGGAGGGGACACAGCTGGGACAACTGGTGATACAGCCAACACGCCAAAGGGATATTCCATGCTCTACGCCATCATGATCAGCATACAAGAAAATCTGGGGAAGAAGGAAGGAAAATATTCACAGCATTGGTGTTTGTCTTCCCATTAGATGTGACAGATCCCTGTTTTCCTGGGGATGGCTGAACACCTGCCTGCCCACAGGAAGCAGTGAATTAATTCCTTGCTTTGCTTGTGCGTGCAGTTCTTCTTTACCTATTAAAGTGTCCTTATCTCAACCCATGAGTTCTCACACTCTTACTCTTCCGGTTCTCCCGCCCATCCCACTGTGGGGGGGGAATTACTAAGTGGCTGTGTGGCAGCAGAACCACCTGAATCAGTGGAGGATGAGCCGTACAAGAAGTGCAAGTGCAGCACTGACAGCACCCAAGCTGGCTTTGTTGCCCAATAACTCTATGCAACATTTCACTTCTCCTGTCCTGAATGACCATCACAAGCAGCAGAAAACAGAACAATGCTCACAGTCTAAAGCAGGCTACAGCAAGATACTGCTGTACTTACATGCAAGTGATAGGAAATAGAGTATCTCCATAATCATCTTGTGTCTTGGCAATCTACAGTCCATCTCCTTTAGCTTTTGGATGGAAAAAGAACAAGAAGGAATCCACAATTAACAAGATTTTCTAAGTATGGTGTTCTTTGTGTATTTGTCTTCTCCACAAGAGAGAAGTAGATGGGTGAAGGTATTTTTCCACAAGAAGGAATACAGGTGGAGGAAGAGCCTCTCAAAAGTGCTGCTACAGATGGATAATTCACCATGCCCATTCTCACCCACAATGGTTATTTGTCCATATTTTCAAATAAATGGTACGTAGATATATAAAAGATATTTCCAGACAACATAATGCAGCACAAGGTTTCATACTAAGACCACATTAAGCAAAAGAGAGATATCTAGGAATGTGCCACAGTAAGGAACTCAGATGCTATGACTTCTCACAAATTTTAACAAAATATAAACTCAAGACACAAAGCAAAGATTTTTATTTTGTGTTTTGCTTTTTCCTTTGCCAGGCCTGAAGGCCAACAGGACCTCTGGTTGTGGAGTCACTGGGCTCAGCAATGCAAAGAAATATCTTCACTCATACTCTTTCATGGGAAGGGTAAAAACACAAGTTACTCACTACTGCCACAAAATCTAGTCCTGCAGACCTGTGAAGCCATAATGCAGCTGCCAAGGTATACGAACAAGAATCAAATCTCAGTACAAGTCCTGAGTGACAGTGAAGCTCCTTTGTGTGAAAAAGTCTTTCCTAAGCACCTTCTGCCTTCTTCACAGTAGCTCCTATCTTCATACTTTAATCAGCCTCTGCACTTTTCCCTGTAACCTAAGGACTACAGATTAATTCCCCAAAGTGCCTAATCCCCTCAGACTACAGATCAGCTCCCCAAAGTGCATAATCCCCTCAGCCACCAGCTTCCTTCCTGCCTGTGCCTAAACTCACCGGAGCTTCTGAGCCTTTCTAGATCTCAGATTTGCCAAGTTACCAACATAGCTTCTAATCAGATATTTTCCAGACGTCTTCCCTTCCATCACAAATCATACTGATCATACACCTTCCCATGGCCCATTTTTCCTACCAGCAATCCTTTTCCAGCATCTCTTGCAGCCATATTTCCTTTATCCTCGGCTTTTCCATGTTTTTTTAAAGATGCTACCTGCTTCCTGACTCTCCCTTTTCTCTTCTGCACTTTTTGGTACTTACAATTTCTTGCTTTTCTTTTCACAAGTGGTTCAATACGCCCTTTTCTCCCCTCTTTCAGAGGCTGTGTATGGTTCTGTTCTCCACTCAGCCTACACTCTGATCTTTCTTTCTTACATTTGATTTTGAAGCTTCATTCCACGAAAACCAAACAAAAGGCAGAAAAGACAGCAATCACTAGTAAAGCCCTGATCAGAGCTCCATACATCCTCCGGCAAAGTTTAGCTCTAGTGGCCTTTAAAGAGGGCAAACAGACCCTATTCAGAAAACACACCTGGAAGAGGAAATGACTGCACCCAGCTGTCTTGGCTCTCACATCACTGTCAGACAGATACTGCTGTGCTCCACAAAGGCAGGCATTACTCTCAGTGTAGAGTAAAAACACCACAGAAAAAGCACAAAAACCTTAACACAGGACAAAACTACTTACTTAATATTAGGAAAGCATTCTGGAAAATAAATTCCCAGAAAACTAATGCTCTTCCAGGTGTGCGGCCTGCAGCATAAGCCCTTCAGGTATCCAGCTGAGGCAGTCAATAACCACTTTGAAAGACGCTCCTGCCCATGGTGAATTATCACTTAATTAGATGGAGCCAGGATGTTCTATCACATGAGCAATGCTTTATGAATAAAATCAAGTGTATCCTGCTTTCTAAGCATTCATCTCACTGCAGCACAAAACCTGGGAAGTGACAGTTTGCTACCAGGAGGAAATCTACCCAAAAGAGATATCTCTTATGTTTCAAAAAAGAGCACAGCTATAAACAGTTCAAACAACTCAATAGTCTGCAGTGCTGTCAGTCATAAATGCTTATGTGGTGCAGGAGCAGAGAAAAGCTCCAGTCAATATCAGGACCCTACTGTGATGAGCTGTATCGATGTGGGAAAACAGCCCGGCCAGAGTTTTCCCCACAAAAGCAGCTCCATGGGCATTCCCCTCATATGCTCACTCTAGTGCCCCAGCAAGGAGGCCTTTATACTAATCCACTCCCAAAGTAGCTCCAAGCAATTTCAGAAAGATCCTCTGTTTGGATTAAGGTTGACCACATGAGGAGCTGGTGCAAAAATAGCTGGCATGCTTCAAAGTCACATTCTAGACTGTTTTGAAGCAGCTTTCACATACAAATGTATACTTTTAAATAAAATCTCTGCCTTGAAGGATTCATTATCCAAAAATCCAATCTTGCAAACACTTATACACCTTCTCAGCTTGTCATACATAATTAAATCCTTCCTGTGTGTTTTAAGAAGCTTGCATAAAGTTTCATGATCTGAAATGCTAGGAACAGTTTTTAATTTCTGAGTTAATTGGAGGTGATCTCCCTCATGTCAACTTCTAACAACAGGTCAATAAATTCAGTAGGAGGTCTTTTCAAGCAACATTTAAATTTCCAGTTGGTATGAGATGACTCTAAAATCAGTATATACTTGACTGAATATTGCACTACTCAAGAGGATAAAATCACTTATACTTCCCACATTTCAAATGCTTTGCTAGATCAAATACTATAAAGACACATGTTAACACTTTAATTATTTGGTTAGTCCAATAATTACTAAGAGCTTTCTATACAAAATTGGCACAACATTAATTCCCTAGTTAATTTAACTCTTAAAATGGTAGTGAAAATGGTGAACAGAAGGATGAAGGAAGATTGTTACTAATGCTATGCTGAAAGGTTTAGTAACTTGTGCAACACAGGAGAAGCCCTACAAAGAATACCTAGAGAAACATTTTGTGATACAGAGATATATGGATAGATGGATAGATGGATAGACGGACATCCAGGGAAATAGTGATACTAGTCCAAATAATTCCAAAGATCAATTAAATAAAAATAATAATAGGATAGCTTGGATTGGAAGGGGCCTTAAAGGTTATCTGCTTCCAGCTCCCCTACTCCTTTCACTAGACCAGGTTGCTCAGAGCTCCATCCAACCTGGCCTTGGACACTTCCAGGGATGGAACATCCACAATTTATTCAAGTAATATTTTCCAGTGCAATATTGTTCAGCTAATAGTCTCACAACAAATAATTTCTTCCTAATATCTAATCTAACCCTACTCTCTTTCAGTTTGAAGCTATTCTCCCTTGTCCTGTCACTACATGCTCTCATAGTCTCTCTACATCCCTCTTGTAGGCTCCTCAGGTACTGGAAGGCTGCAATTAGGTCACTCCAAAGCTGCCTCTCTTCCAGGCTGAAAAAACCTCAATTCTCTTAGCCTTTTCTTGCAGGACAGGTGCTACATCCTTCTTATCATCCTGGTGTCCCTCCTCTGGACTCACTCCAACAGGTCCATGTCCTTCCTGTGCTGAGGACCTGTCTTGGTTTTGAAAGACAGGTGCCTGGCAAGGAAGGCAGGAGCTTCTCTTGGAAGAGAAAAATGCAAACCCCCTCCCTCCAAATTATTTAAAGGGGCTCTCAGGCAAAGATATGAGGATAAGAATAACAGTTCTTTAATATGTATAAACAAAGTAAAATAAAACAAAAACAAATTAAAACTACAACCTAATAGGAAAATTAGAACAAGATGCAGTATTAAACTAAATAAATAAATAAATAAATAAAACCACCAAAAACCTGACAGAATACAACCTGACACCCTGTCAGTCAGGGTGTTGGTAGCAGTCCAGNCTATGACTCATGGGGCAAGGTGTTAATGGCCCAGGAGATCGGAGATAGGGGGAGGAGGCAAGGAAAACACTGCCCCTCCTGATTTTAACAGTTCATGAAGATGGACATAGAAAACAGACCTTCTGGAATATTTTACATCGTAACCTAGGACAGGACCCCAGAGCTGGATGTCATGTTCCAGGTGGGGTCCTACAGAGAAGAGCAGAGCAGAAGTAACCCCTTCCTTGCCCTTCTGGTCACATGGCTTTGGATGCAGGCTGGAATGGGATTGGCTTTCTGGGCAGCAAGCCCACAGTGCCAGCACATGTCCAGCCTCTCATCCACCAGCAAATCCACGTCCTTCCCACTAGGGATACAGAATAGAGATGCTGATAGTGAAAAGTTATTCCAACCTCATTCAGTACAGGGTCGAGGGCATCAAGAGTCAGGAATGGGTGGCACCAGCCACACAAGGAAGTAACCCAACCGAGAGCACAGCTGCTGCACTAATTCCACTGAGCAGCTCTAGTGGTAGGTCTCTGCCAAAGGTGCTGACTAGACAAAGCGGCTGTTCTCCAAAAGGAAGCCCTGAGCAAATGCAGTCAGAGGCTCTCTAGTAATGAGTGGGAGATGGACTGTATAACACTGAAAGTGCAAACACTGAATGCAAACGTGGATGATGTGTTCTGGAATATTTTCCTTTCTGCAGGAACTGTCACCACTGATGTGTCATGTGAAATCTCCTTTGAAAACTGGTAATACATAGACCATGAATTTAGAAAATGCATGTGTTATTCATCCGTTCTATAACACTAAATATGTGACATTAATAGCTCCCACAGAATACTAAAGTATAAATTCCTCAGCCCACCCTGGAGAAGAGTAGCTAGCCAGCTGGCTGGCCCCAGTGTGTTGTCTCCAAATCAAGCCATCAAACCCCCACATTTTTATTCCAAACCTCAGTTCTCAATAATATAGACCACGGGTGATTGAAGATACTCAAGCTTTTGGAAAAGATGAGAGGAGATTAAGTTCCTACAAAGAAGAGGATGAGAGTCCTGTTTGCTACTCAGGGCAAACTTTGAAGCTGAGGCAGTAAAAGTGGGGAGTGACACTGGAGAGAGACTGTCCAGAACACAAACACATTAAGGCTCTGGTTGAGAAAGGATAAGTGTGGCTACCCACTTACTTAGACTAACTGGATTTTGTGTGTGTGTGTGTTTATAACATTTCCTTCCATATTAGCAGAAAACTGTGTGCCTTAAATTTTGCTAGGCCTTGTTTAGCTGGTTAAGTTTATCTGAAGCTGTCTACAAGGTGGTTTGGGGGAAACCCTCTGAACAGAGCAGATACTAAAATTTTTAGTGTGCCAATGACAATTGTGGACCTGAAGGCCTTTTTAGGAGACCCAGTGCTGAAGGTACTTCTTGCTACAATGTTAATGACCCCAATCTGCAGTTGCTACCATTACTGCCAAGCCCTGAAAATGTTTTCTCTGTGGCGAACACAAATCAGCAATTCTCTTGCAGAGAGCAGATGGATCACCAGTATCCTGGGACTCTAGGCAAAGCCTGAGGCATCACATCTGGGAAATTCCCAGTTATTTTTCCTTTCTCTGCTTCTATAATTTAGGGACAACTTAAAAGAAGCCAGGCAAATACCGACATAACCTAAGTGACATTTCTGAAAGTCATACGGTTACACTGCTTTACTGGTGGCACTATACACCAACCTTTTTTTTGTTAATCGAAGCAACGGTTGATGCTTCTTGCTTCCCTTCAGGGGTGATAAATGCCTTTGTTTCTCAGCATACTAATTCATACAGAACCCTCCAGAGTACTGCAGATAAATCAGCTGGGATTGCAAGAAAAAAGAGGGGCAAGAGCTGCTTTCTAGAGGCCACTGGATTTAGTATGGTAGTCTCTGTCCTGGTTTACACTGTGTGATCTTGCAACATAACCATGACAAGCTGGTTATGAAAAAATTGGGGTTTTTATCTCACAGTCTACAGCTGCCCATCTTGGATAGAGTACCACCATCCCCAAGTGAACCTTACCTTAAAACAAGCTTCTGTTATTTATCGTGTGTTGTTCCTCATCAGCTACTACCTAGATTTCTTTGGGTTACAACAGCTCTGCCAGGCATGTGCTTTTCCTGGGAA
This sequence comes from Bombycilla garrulus, assembly GCA_013400315.1. Taxonomy (NCBI): domain Eukaryota; kingdom Metazoa; phylum Chordata; class Aves; order Passeriformes; family Bombycillidae; genus Bombycilla; species Bombycilla garrulus. Next base: position 407,011 of record VXBU01012878.1, read on the forward strand.
CTTTGTGCCAGCAGCCCCACAGAAACACTCTGCATGAAAAATTCATTTGCATCAAATCTCTGCAGCATCTATTTTATCAAAGCAAGTGCTTGTATGCTCAACTAGCATAAGCCACAGATGGGAGATTTTAGGCAATCAGCTGCAAGATTAGGAAGAAAACCAAATACATATCCTGCCTATGCATTTCTGAATGTTAAAAAGAAAATAAAATAAATCCAGTAGCATAGGAAAAGTAAGAAGCAGGTCACCATTGTCAACTATTCTATCAACTTCAGCAACAGAAGAAGGGTATTTATCTGGGACAAAAACACATTGCTATATAGTCTGCTTTTATTAACTCATCACACAAATCTTCTTTCACAGGAATTTTCAAGAGCTGTTGAAAGCATTATTAGAAATGTCAAGGCTAGAACTGTCAGGAACTACATTGTGAGGTAGCTTCAATTGGACAAGGCAGGTCTAACATTGAAAACTCACTGAATGAAAAGTTTTTGATTAATTTATCTTTCTTATAGGAAATCAAAACTCCAGTTCATTTCTAATCCTCCTCTTACAGATCAGAAAAGCATCTTCCCTTTAGAACATTACTTTTATTTCATTTCCTGCTTTGTTTTCCCCAAGTACCTTTACCAATTGGATATCTCAGGTCAGATGGATTTTCAAGAATGACTGGACTGCTGATAAACTTAAATCTTATTATAGTTTTAATATTGCCTCAATAATTATACATCCCTCATAGATCCAGAAATAAACATGACTTTTCACAGAGGTGATAGCATACGAAGAAGATCTGAATTGATTTTCAGTCCTCTGGATAATGAGAGGGTGTTCCACAGACTGAAGAAGACTGAGCACTGTTTAGGAGTTCCTAAGAAACCTACAAAGACTGTAGAAACACCAGGAAGAGCCATTAGACCCTTGCAAAGAAAAGGAATTTTATGTGTTGCTGCTACTAACAGACCAAAATAAAAATAAGTAAAATTAGAAATAAAATATTTATAAGATGCTCTCAGTTTTTATTTCAAATTTCTTCCAATTCTTAAGAAGTTTTTGTGATGCTAATCTGTATTTTAGCAGCTATACAGCATTTTCATTAAAAAATTTCCTGTCTTAAAAAATAATTTACTTCATGTGCAAAATAAAACAAACATATCATAAAGCTGGAAAGGTCTCAAATTTTTGTTTATATATGAAAATCTAAGCATTTTATGTGGTTGTTTTATTACAATACCCCATGGAAGCCGTACACTGGTTGCTGAATGCTCGCATTCTCCCCCGCACATTGTGCTCCCTAGCTGCATTTTCTCTTCCATTATTAAAGATCTTCTCTCACAAGGGATGAGACTGTCACAGTCCCATTATGAGAAAAGGAAAATATGAGCCAACAGGGAAATATTTTTGAATCCAAAGTATAACTGATTTGAATTAAGTGTTCCGTATTCAAGTGTTTTGACAAAACCTACTTTTTTTCAAGGCAACATAAACAAACTAAAGCCTCCGTCAAAATATACTCTAAAATTTTGTCAATAATGTATCTGGCAACGTATCAACAGTGTAAAGTATCTATAAACAAGGTGAAGTTTTGTCTACAAGTATCTAAAGGCAGGTTGCCAAGAAGATGGAGCCAGGCTCTTCTTGGAGGTGCCAAGCAACACGACAAGAGGCAGCAGCCAGAAACTGATGCACAGGAACACAAGGAAGAACTTCCTGGCTGCACGACTGTGCACTCAAATAGGTTGCCCAGAAAAGTTGAGGAGTCTCCCCCACTGGATATATTCCAGAACCATCTGGACACAATCCTGTGCTCTGGGATGGTCCTGCTTGAGCAAGGAGGTTGGACCAGGTGACCACACTGTGGTCCTTTCCAACCTGACCCATTCTGTGATTCTGTGAATGGTAAAATAACAAACAGCACGGTGTCTGCCCACATAAATGTCATGGGTAAGTGTAGGAAAGCTAGAAATCCCCAAATGCAGTCATAACAAACCCAGATATTTCTGCAATATCAATAAAACTACTGAAATTCTTACTGTTGTAACCTAAGTCAAAGTAGGTCATATTTAATTTATTCAGGAAGAATTTCTTCTTCCCATAGGAACATCTGTGAGAGGGGCTGATGGAAAGAGACAAGTATCCCATGCCTCATTCTGTTTTCTTCTACTAAACCAACTATATTTACCTAAGGTAGGTAAATATCAGCATAGTAAAACCAGAGAGCCACTGCAGCCAGGGAATGCTAAAGTCTTTGCTCTCCGCAAACAGGATCTGCGAGAAACAGCAAATGAATGAGTCAGATTCTCCAGCACAAAGCAAACACACCCTCTATGTGTGTCCCACAAGTCTTTTGGGCACTAAAAGCTTTTTTCACCACAGCATTCTAAGTGAGAAGAGGTGTCATACTGCAAAGAGGGTGAAGAATGGTAAATTTTGAAGGAATAATGTCGTAATAACCCTACTAAGATTCCTTGCCTCTGTAAGTGTTACAACCACGTGTTCTTAAAAAGACGCAATTTTTTATTCTCTTGTGGTTTTTTAACATATATACTGCTTGTTTCTCTCTTCCCACACTGCTTGGCAGGTAGTTTCTTTTCCTTATTTTGTTTCTCTTTCATCTGTTGGTTTTCAGGAACAAGAACTGCATTTGTGTTTTGAATTTATAGCACAGTAAGGGCATATTGAATTTAAAGCCATAATCTAACGTAAAGACATTAAATCACCACAAATAATAAAAGGCTGATATAAATTGTCCTAGACCGCATAGCTGTAAATGCAAGAAATATGAGTCAAGATTAAGTTGTAGTGGCATTCTGGCTGTCTCAATATAGACTAAAGAGAGATGGAACACCTGCTCGTATCTTCACAAATTGAATTTCATCTCCTCTGAAGATTTTGAGTTCTCATTTGCATTAGCAAAGGACACCATTGTTAATGCAAATTGGGCATTTATTCACATAGCAGAGTAGAAAATGTGCAATATGCCTGCACACAATTAGTGCAAGCAACTGTGCTACCAACAAGAAAACACAAAAGCCCCTCTAATTACAAGAAGCTACTACTAAGTAACTTCCACATCAATGTAATACTTCTCATGCTTCAGCAGCATGCAGTCAATGACATTACCTTAACACTTATTTTCAGAAACTACCAGCAATCCAGTAAGGGGGAAATATTAATTTTTCAGGTACAAAACAGCAGTGAGATGACAGTCATATCTCTCAAACTGAGACAGTGGGAAAAGCAGAGATTGTTTGACTCTGTTTTTCTGAAAATAGTTCTGAGGGCCCTTGCACTCCAGCAGACCTGCGCTGACATCTTTTCACCACCACAGATTGCTCCAGATTCCCTGGAGACAGCAAATCCTTGTCCAACATCTGTACATGCATGTGGTTGTGAACAGGTAGATAAGCCCATGTGAAACATACTAAAATTCCTGCAGAGCAATTCATCCTTTTGCTTCAGTTATTCATTCAAAAATAACAAATGCATAAGACTTCAAACACATCATGCAGGTTAGAATTGGCAGGGAGGCTCTGATAAGTGAGTGAAACAGTGAACAAAATCTTTTCCAGAACAAAAGTTACCTTAACATAACTTCAGAAGCATTTTTCATATCATCTTGATATGAGACACATTTCTTCATTCTCAATTTATTTCTCTGTGGTGGGTCCATTCTGAAGCACAAGTAAAATAGCAGCCCCACCGAGAGAAAAGGAAAAAGAAAGGGAAGGTAAGTCTCTTATTCAAGGAACAGAGATACTTGAACAACGACCAGAGTACCTGTGAATGAATGTTGAAGGCACATTTTTGGTCCAAGTTATTTAATCTTATTTAAAAAAGATTGATACAGCTAGCAAAGTTATCATATATAATAACTGCCATTTTCATGAAAATAAGGAGTGTTCATGAAGTCATTTGACTCTGCCAGTCCTTCTTTACTCATAGTTAAACTGAGTAAGAACACGGTTTAACAATGAACAGAAGCCTCTCCTCACCACCACCAGACTATTCTTCTTGAGCACCCCGACAGGTCTACACACACTTTTGTCTTTACACTTCAGCAATAACACAGCTGTTCTCCATGAAGAAAACACAACTGCTCTCCAATGCCATCAGTTTCATAGTGTAAATGGGTCCTAAAATAGCTGGAACATTAGGTCCTTTACCATTCTATCTTCCCGCCTGGCTGCCAGCTTGTTCTCTTTTCCTTTCTTTTGATGGATTAAGTAGAACCGCAGCAATTTGTTGATTTGAAAACTAAGCAATCCCTTTAAACTGTCTCTGTACTCATCCACTGCTATCACTGACTGTACCTGAATCCATTTTGGAGCCTGCATTACAAAAGCTTTATTCTTGAGGGATTTGCATATGCAAGCAGTGTTGATGAACCCAATAAAATAGACTAATTTCATATCTAGAGACAACTTTGCAGATTTACTTTTGGTTCAGCTGCAGACACTGGCCCTCTTCACTTTTCTTCTTGCTTGTCTTTTTAGGGGCACAGATTGAGTCTGCAAATATTTTATTTTTAAGTGATGTTCTTTCACAAGTGCCCCTCTCAGTGGGCTGTGCAGGAATGCCAGAAATTGTTCTAGCTTTGCACTCTTTCAAGCTTTTTCAGCAGCCACGGGGCTTTACTCAAGCACCAGTGTGATTTTTCTTGAAACCAGCAAAGAAAATAGGCCTTATTCCCTTGCCAGAAACCAGGAGAAAATTATTTAACAAGAGACTTGACACTAGAAAAGCATTCTTCTTTGTGACTTACAAGCTCCCTTCTGGTCCATTGAGAGGTGTGTGGGACAACAGGACAGATGTTAAGATTTTTCTATGACAGTTCTTCACTCAAGGGGCATAACTACAGCCGTGTTGCACTCTCTCACACAGAAAGATGAAGAAAACACAGGGTTTTACCCCAGAACCTCAAAATGAAGCAAATCTTGCACTGGGTACAGAAAGGAACATCAGCAAGGTCAGAGCACTCTGCCTCTTCCCCTCGTTCACCAATAGATGGTGGCAAAGGCCCCCTCCGAAGCTGCCACTGGACTTGCACAGTTATTTTTTTCAATTCCTCTCATAACACAGAAAATGAGGAAAGCAGATGCAGACATCTCCTTTGCAACAATCACCTGTAAACAAGTAAATAATTTTGTCTAACATACCTGTACATAAGTATGCTGTTAATGCCAGCTTTACCTTCAGATATGAACATGTTTGTTTCTTCCTTTGTAAAGTAATAGTAATGTTTCCCTTTAATTTCACGCAACAGAGCATAGAGAGGAACATCAAAGCAAGCTCTTCTAAAACAGGTTAAGAAATGGTGCTTGCTCCTAAGAACTCAGCTCCTTTATGCCTGAAAGGGAGGAGGCATGAGAAAAGAAAGAAAATTATTTCAGACTGGTTGCAGAATGCAGCACTTTGACGAGCAGGCTGCTCTTTTCCAAACTGCCAAGAGTCACGGCAACTTCATGCCATTTCAAGAGGCTCCACAGAGCTGCCTGCCACTCTTGGCCACACACATCAGGCTCAACAGAGATCTGATGGCTCAGGGGAGCCAAGCTTCAGAGCCTTGCAAAGCACTGCTTGGTGGTAAAAGTAGCAAACACTACTTCATTTTGATTGCAAGGCTTTTTAAGTACCATGCTTGTGCTTCAGGAAATTGTGCAAGAAACCTACCTCCACCCAGGAAGAGAGCAGTACAGGTCGAGCACTGAGGGCAGCTGCAAAGCCACTGGCACACGTGATGCTGAAAGCAGGAGCTCTGGATGTTTGCAAAGCACCTGAAGTGAATCAGATGTTTATGGCCCAAATATATATCACACAATAATATACTGCCTATCCTAACATGACATTGTTTACACTTCATGATGATATTTACCACCTCATCTCATGATCCTGTGTGAGGCTGCCAGCAAATGACTGTCATGTTCCACATCAGCTCTTGAGAGATGGGCAAGGTTTTTTAATCTTTAATTTGAGAACAAAGACCTCTGAGTTCCTTGGATTCAAATTCAAAAAGGATTTTAGTCTATTTGTTGTCAGGTTCACCTCTGAACACACTGTGCTAGTTTCTTTTTTCACATACCTTTGTGGAGCACGTCACAAACACTTTTCAGTATTTATATAATTCACATAGACGCTTTTTAGTTCTTTGCTTATTTGCAGTAACTCATCTCCAAGCTGGGGATCTCTGATCAGCTTATTTGTTTAAGTACCAGTCTGTCAGTATAAATAACCCCTTGTGCATCAAGTTTTCCATCTTGAAAATAACAGCAAAACAGATATTCATGTATTATTTTCCTTCTTGCAAACACAGTGAAACTATCCCCATTATTTTGCCCAGTCAATAATATTTTGACTTTTGTACACAGGCTCTAAACTGGTTTTCCTAAATTCTAAGCCTTTTCCTCCTGAGTTTGAAATGTAGGTATACAGAAAATCCAAAAAAACATTGCTAGTGACCCATGAGGCCCTACTTCTTACCGAGAGACAGAAAAAGCAGCTCTGAACCAGATAACTTTTGTATTGGATTAGGTAAGATCCAGCCATCTCTTACAACCTAAACTATTCTACAAATCTGTGATTCTATAATTCACTCACTTATTAGTTTACACCTCTGGATTATTTATGAGAAAAGGATTATAGTCCTAAGAAATAGATAAATTCAAAATAGAAAAAGGTGGAAAAGTAGTGCAATTTCTGTTCTTATCAGTTCTGAGCTTACATAAACATGAAAACTTATAAACTACTCGGGTTCCCAAAAGGCAGTACAGTGCAGGTACTACCACTTTGCTAGGAGACCATCACAGATAACACTCAAATCTCCTAACACTGAAAGCCTAGACAGCTCCTTTTCTACCTCAGTAAATTATTCCTGTCTTACTGAGTCTTCAGTGTGAGTTTTTCATTGTCGACACAAGGTAAGGTGGCATCTGCACTAACTTAAGAAGTGGATGCTTAGCTGTAGGATACATTCCAGTGCCTTCATTCATGCCCTCCAGAACCAGCTTATGCTCTTCGATGTCATAATGCCTTTAGCTGAGACAAGAGGATGCCAAGAAATTGAACTAGGATTTTTTTTCTATTGCTGTTACTCTTATTGCTAGTACTAATAGCAGTAGTAGCACAGCAGGTTGAAGGGAATTCAGTTATGTTCCCAGCCACCATCTTATTTATTTTTCATTGGCTATTACAGATTTTCCAACATATTTCTGATGATAAAATATATTACTGAGGGTTTCAGTGCCTATCAAAGTGGGCAATAACAGCAAAGAAAACTAACAATGGCCCTATCACTAAGGAAAAAAATCAAGTAAGGGTTCAAACAGTTGAGCAAAAAAAATAATAGGTTAGGGGGCAGTGCAGTGGACTGAACACTGGTCACCCTTTTTGCCACTGTACTTAAAAGAGATTCCTTGGGAAGTGTGGATTAGGGCAGTTTTGGGGACAAATAACACAGCAGCCTGACGGCAAGAAGTGAAACCACACCTTCAAAAGTCTGATGGCTTCCAAAGCCACCAACTCCAGCAAGATGATATGCAACAAAGACATACTTTACACGTGGTCTTCCCACCCAGCAGTGTTTTCTGGGTCCAGACTACTGCTTCAATCTAAAAAACTTCAACATCCGCCAGCTGGTTTGGGAGTAGTGGTGGGAGCACCATGGCTTCAGTTCATGTAGGCAGGAAAAGGGGAATGCTTGTTTATTTTTTGAAGTGAGAGCACACAATGGAGGGAGCGGAATTCAGCCTGAAGAGATATTCTGGTAACTTCAGTTTACTCAGTATAATTATTTGTAAAAGCTCAGCATTTGAAGCAATGCCTATTTAAGTCAATGGGCGTTTTTCATTGACTTGGGGTGATAGATAAAATGGGCCATTAGTGCACTTTTTAGAAGCTCTGCTGAACAAATACATCACTAGGTGGTTCAGGATTTTTTTTATAATGCCTTCCCTCTCAAATACTGCATTTATCTCTAGTCTTGTCCTTTACTGCAGATTGTATTGTAACACTTTCACCTGCATCACAGGAGAAGAATTCTCAGCCTCTTCTCCTCTAAGTCATAACAGAAAATCTTCTCCATTAGTGTCCTCATACCATTGCAGCTCTGAACAGTAAGAAACTTTATCAGAGTGTACAAAGGTAGATTAGAGAATATCCTCATACTGTATACTTTACAAGCTTTAAAATATTCCACTTGTTTTCTTTTAAATTCTGATTGAACTGTTTTGTTACAGAATTTCAGTTACTCTCACTTTAAAGCACAGCAGGGTGAAACAAGTGGGCAATAATTATGGATTCATCAAATGAAAAGTATTTGGAACTTTTCTACTCATGATGGACATTTCCCAGAGGAGGAAGAGAAAAAGAAACAACTTTAAGAGAGTCATCTGCATTATGCCAATTTGCCATTCCATTCAGACTTCTAAAATGGTCTTGTTATCTGATGGTATTATGATTTAATGGCTACAATTAGGTAAAAGTAGATACCATGGAGAAAACAGAGCACACAGCAGTAATAAAGTACAGCAGCAATAAAATACAGCAGCAGGTTGTCATTTGCTGCCCACATACTGTAAATTTGTGGGTAACTCCATCGTGTTAAGCACCCTGGATTCAATTCACAGAGAAACAGAGCCAAAAAAAGCCACTGTCTGTAGCTGTCTGGACCTGGAATGCCTCCCACCTGCAATGGCACTGACTTGTTTGCTTTTCAATTTTTAAATTTTCTGTTTATTTGAGATGCAACACCATTATCTACAGGAGGGAGCAGAGCATGAGACAGGTCAATGAGAAATGCAGTTTACCCTCCTGTCACCACTGGGCTAAACTAACAGATACAGATTGTTGAAACCTGTTGATTTACTTGCCATGGCACTACCGGAATAGAAATGTTCCAAACTAAGCAGTCCTTCTGCAGCATCATTCTCTACAACAGCTGGAATTCCTGCAAAGAAAACATTATTATTTCTTGTTAGTACACAGAAGAGGTAGGTCAGCACTGCCAGAAGTCTTGGTTAGTTAAAGGCCTGCATGCTGGCCAATACCATTTTTACTTGAAACACAATATGCAGCATTTAAAAGGAAAACCTTTGAACTGAAGAATAATTTGATTTTCAGGAACACTGACAATGTTACAGAAAACAAAACGTTGGAAATGAGAAGTTTTCAGATAGCAGTGCCTTTCAGCTCCCCTGTGCTTCATGGGACAACAGTGAGTCACAGCACGAAGTCCTCAGTGACAAGCAGCACTTGCTGACGCAGCGGTATCATGATTCAAAAATATGCAGCACCAAATAATTAGAAAATTAACAGCTGCTGGTACTGGCGTGGTGTCTCTGTTCAGTGCTAACTGTGTTTCTGCCCCTGAAGCCTGCAGTAGCAGTGGCAGATCAGCAAACAGCTGGAGGGACTGGCGAGGCTCTGCCTCCCAGTTAACCGGATGCTCTCCTTTCCTCACCCAGGATGAACATCTGCGCTGCCACTGTTGTGAGCCTGGGAGGACCTAAAGGTCTGGGGAAGAGAGGAAAGGCGGGGAGGGAAGGATTTAACACTTTTGAATCCTATACTGAAAGCTTCTGGTAGCCTATGAATCTCTCTTTTGAGAAATCCCAGCTCACCAGCTTTTCTCCCCAAGTCTATTGATTCCTAGACTGAAATCTACTGCATTGCAAAAATTTGTGGCAGCACATTCCTTCTATTATCAGTATTATTATAGATTCACCAGGTAGGTGCTGCCCCTCCCCAAGCCACCTACTTCCTATACCAGTAGCAAATGAGCAAAAATGGAGAATGCAGGACTCCACTTCAGGAAGGGTGTCAGCAGGTGGGACACATGCAATGCAAAACACCTTTTTTGTTATTAGTGAAAGAGAACACTAATTCATCTTGAATTGAATCGTGAGGCTTTCTATTTGCCTGAATCACAGCTTTTTGCTGATACCCTCTCTACTTCACCATGTCAGGGTTTCTGATTTTCCATCTGGGAATTTAACAAACAACATAATTTGCTTCATAAATCTTTGTTAAGATTTTTTGAGTGCTGGCTATTTCCCCACACACAGGCACATAAATGCACTCCCATTTCCAGAGTAGAACACTGCATCTCACAGCAGGAGAATGAAGGGGGAGAAAACCGGCTGTAGCATAGTCCCAAGAAAATAAATGTTACTGAAGCTGATATATATTCAGCTTTCCCATGAATTTTGTGGTTTCTCAGAATGAAGCCAGCTCTACCTACCTTGTCAAGGAGCAAAAATAATATTTTTACAGGAAATTAAATATTTGAACTATTCTGAGACCTCAGACTTTCAAAAATCCTTTGCTTGAAGTAGAAAGACGAGTGAGCGAGGAAGGGCTTGGTGGCAGACAGTAACAAGGAAATCAAGGTATTACCAATTCTTATTTAAAAACTGTGGCAAGCTATTCCAGAACTGCGTGTGTTTGCTCTCTCTCTCAATCCCCCTCCGCAGTGCCCATGTCATCGTTACTGAAATCAATCACAACACATTGTCTTATCACAAAAGTTAAACCTCTGACCTTCATTTTCTTCCCCACCAAGGAGAAGCAGCTCTTGAGGCAAAACTGTCAGTGTACCCTCGTAACAGTACATAAACAAACTAAGGATTACAAGCTCCAAATGAGGTCTTTGAGGCTTTGCAGACCAGGCTTCTCAAATTCTGTTCTGTTCTCTGAACACAGGACTCTTGCTAATCATTGGATTTGTGCTTTCCAATTTTGAGAAGTTTGCAGTCTTGTTCAAATGATATTATCTGCTTTTAGATTTCTTTCTTAAAGAGCTTAACAGAACTGTCTGTCCCTTCTCTTGGCCCTGCTTCGGGAATGTGTTTTGTCACATAGTAAGTCAGCTCTTATTCATAAATTCATAGGCATGCATCTGAAAATATTGCATATATATCCCAATGGACTTTCAGTATACATTGCCTGAAAAGTAAATTTCCTCAACCAAAGCTTTGCAAATTGATTCAGCAACCAAAAAAATAAAATTCTAGAATATGGAGAATTCTGCCTGCTGGACAAGCATCTAAGAAGATATTTTGATGGTTTTGTTCTTTCCCTAAGTTTGCTTCCCTAAGTTCAGATATGCTGAGGTAGCAGATCCTTGTAATGCTGTCTAGAGAGTTGCAGAAATCTCTTACTCTTGCTGTGCTTTGACCTCGTCTGATTTCATTTACATATTCTGCAGATTTTCAGCTTGGCCTGTCAAATTTGCTTGATATATGCCTAACTCCCTCCCTGGCTTCTCTTCCAAGGGTTTTATCATTCCTGTTTACTTCAGTGCACCTACTTCTCAACAACAGTTTAGTTCTTATGCAGAAAAACACAGTTATTTCCTTGCCCCTGCTCTTCAGCCCAGCTGTCCACCATAGATGTGGCTGCTCCCAACTGCACAGGACTTTGCCTTTGAGTAGACGAGGCTTTTTTACACCAACAAACACCACAAAATGTGAATCAAACCCAAAGGGTGTTTGACTGAGAATTTATAAAGTAAACTGCTGAAATATGTAGTTTATAATTAAAGTACTGAGAAAACCTTTACTGAAGAATCACTAGAGCAACACTATAATTATGCTGTCCTTCACATCCTGCCATTAGCATTTCTAGAAGTGACATAATAATAATGTGGTCTTTTTTTCTCTTTAGGAACTGTCAGCTCTCTTTACAGGATTCAAATAAGTTTATAAAGAATATAAAGTTCTTAAATGGAAAATGCAAATGATGATTTTTGTGTAAAAGACATGATAGTCACATTAGTAAGCTCATGAAAATCATGCCCATATATGTTTCAAGTCAGTAGAGTAGAACTCCTTCTTCCTTTTCCATTTTTTCCCTGTCTATTCAGAGTTCAAGAAAATAAAGAGAAAAATTAAACAAAAAAAAAAAAACCTGATTTTTTTTGAGCTCTCCTGTTAACTGTTCAAACCTTATATTCTTGTAGGAACACAGACTGCCTGTGCTTCCAGGAGCACAGGGAGAGCCCATTCCAATCAATTAGAATAATTGAATTATCAAGCTTGAAAAAGTCCATCTCAGCCCCATGCTAGTCCAAGCATGAGAAAGGGGGATCCTGATCCCAGATACCAAAAAGACTCCATGCAGGTAACAAGCAAGCTGACAATAATAGAAACATTTTGGGGATGTCCCAAGGACATCCCTTAGGCTGCAGCTGCCAGCAGACCATGTTTCTTCTCCCCCACAGCAAGGAAAATGCTGCAGCACCAGCTGCAGCTGGCAAGTGCCTGGGAGCGTAATTGGACACATATCCTCTGACCACTACATCCCTCAGGAGATGGCATTTGATTGGCATTGCTACACACTCAGAAAAGGTAAAAGAAAGTATATGGCCCTGTGTTACTACTTTGGGGACTGCAGTGACCCCGCTGGTTGTGAAGGAGAGCTGATACACATTCAGAGCACAAGCTCTCAGGAGTTGTGGCTCACATGAGGCCTTGGCAGCCAGTTCTGTTCTGTTGATTCCCAGCCAATTCCAAGTGTTGATACAAGAAAAACGTGTTTATGGAAAGTGCATTTTCTGTCAAGCAAGCAGCACAAGTATAATGGAGTTGAAATGAGATACTTGAATGTTTTAAATCTTTTGCGGAGTGTGGAAGACAAATAAGTGCTAAAACAGATCTAAATGCATTCTCTAGTAGATTTTAATAACTGACTGCTTGAGAATAAATTATATTCAAAAATAAACTATGTCGTCTTGACTAAATGGCGTGAAAATATATGGTTAGGATATTTCAAGATCATCAGATGTTAAATAGAGGGCAAATATATCTCATTATAACAGTTCTGGGGGAAGGCAAGTGTTTCATGTCTGACACAGACAGACAGCATTTACCTGTTATATATGTACATAAAACATATTGACTTCCTAAGGATAGTAAGTAAAGTAAAATTATCACAAAAATGTGAATTAGATGTGAACCAAATTTCCATTTACCAAGTTAGTGTAGCACCAAGCTCATATTATAAACTTTATGAAAGTCAGTCTATACTTGTTTGAGTCTAGTACTACCTAAATCTAGCTATAATTCTTTCATAAATCAGTTCTCACCAGCTGAGAGCAGCAATAGAAATAACCCACACCTAACAAAACACGCCAGGAAAAACGCTGCTGATAAAACCTTGAAGTTTTTCTCTATTTAGAAGCCTGGTCCAGAACCTTTGTAATGAAAGTGGCCAGGTGCTCTCACTCCTTTCCAGCCAAAGCTCCTACATCCACAACAGAGATCACAGTGGTGAAAGATGGTCTTCTGTTTAACACCCTTTCAGGCTGTATACAGTGGAAGAAATAATTTGTCTTCATACCACAGCTAAATCAATTTGCAGATCAAAAGTCTCCATTTTCTGTATATAACCCAAACTTCCCTTTTACCAGATATGTGACAAGGGCTTTAAACTCAAGCTAGTTGGCTCTTATGATCAGGGAACTAGATCAAACCAGCAGAACTCAGTTGTCCATCCAGTCATTCTGGCTAAGGGCTAGCCTACATCAGTTGGAAGGGGAAAGAGTGAATATGTGGGTTGTTCTGGTGTTTTCAGCTCTAAATCCCTGCAGCTTCATGATGGAGTTCTCCCAAATGCGCTAGCAAGCTCCTGCCAACTGGAGAAACCCTTCCAAAAGAGCATCATGATGAGTGGAAGCCGGGGTAGGAAGAGTTCACATGGTTGTGCCTGTGTGTGTCAGATGTCATTTTTTAGACTTCCTCAGTCTTCCCTTCTTCTGCTGTGCTGCCCTTTGGTGGGTCACACCGTGTGGAGTTTGTCAGATTACCTACCTGCCCTGTAGTGCACCAGAGTCAAGCTGACCCGCTGCTAACTGACTCTTTTTAAAAGCAGAGATACAAGTCCATTAACACCACTGGTGGTCACACACTCCTAAAAGCTGATTATCCTACTCAACATCACAGCAATCATCTACTGTGTAACTGCCTAGCACAACGCAGAGACCCCAGATTTGTCAGACATCTGAGAGAATAAATAATTCGCCTTTAAAAGCCATCACTGCAGCACAAAATGCTGTGAAGTATGTGTAAATAAAGATAGGACAGGGTATTTACCTCTGACACATCTTAGGTAATGTCAAGAAGAAGGGTTACTTTTAAAACAGCACAAGAGAAGGAGGTCTTCTGATAATTGTGCATGTCCTCATCTTACCCCAGGTTGGGCATTATGGAAATGATGCTGAAAACCAGCATTGGAATTCTGATGAGTTAGAGATGAATGTCAGAATAATTTTACTATGAAGGAGCCAAAAAATAACACAGAGAGAGTGAGAGAGAGTCCCAAACTCAACAGGATTGTGGAGGAGACCTGGCAGTAGATGCTACATTAAAGTGCTTGAATGGTAGATCTAAACAAAGACACACCCTCTGTGCCTGGCCTGACAGAGGCTGAATTTCAGACAGGTGTTAGTGAAAACCCTTTCTGAACCTATTTGGCTCTATCCTCATATTCTCACATGTATGCTGGAAAATTCACATCAGCAGCAATTATTTTCCTTCTATTTTCAGATCCCACAGCCCTCAGCAGCATTAGCACTCGCCCCTCAGCTGTCTTCTTTCATTTGGCTGGCATCCAGGGCATACTCCTCCTGCACTCCAAGTGCCCTGTGTAAGGCTTCACATGACAAAGCAACAGAGGATAAGTTGGAAACCTCAGGATCAGTCATGGATTAATGAGCCTTTGGCAGAACTTTGTACCTTCTGTTTCAAGTGCAAGGCAAAATCCTTTGATCTTCCCTTATCTGAATGTTTGTGTAGGAGCATGTAAACTGAAAAAGAAAACAAATAAATAAAATCCCTTAGGTCCATCAAAATAAGAGACCTAATTGGACAAGATTTGTCCCCTAGAAGAAGAATCTGACAATAAGTATGTAAGAGACGTGCAAGATATACGGCTTAATGCACTAATGGAAGGCTGTCACGTGCCGCAGTCTAACAGGTTGGGAAAATGGAATTATTCTTAGTAGCAAAACTTTCAACATATACTACAGTCTGTATGTACATGAATATATTTATAGATATATAAAAATATGTTTGCTTCCTCCTTCTTCTTCATTAAAGGTATGATTTTTCAAAATTGCCTAAGTGACTTTCCCACTTGAATTTAATTGAATTGCATAATTACTGAAGCTGACAGCATGAGGCCAAATGCTGCTCTTGAAATCATTGACTGCTCTGGGAATTTTGGTGTTCAGAAGACCACAGACTTTTGCAGAGGCTAAATCCACAACATCTGCATAAAGGTAGCAGCCTGGGCTGGCCTTTTGGAGCCAGCCATCAGAATTACACCTGCCCGGGGACTGCTGACAAAGCCTTTAACATATATACAGCATTCGAAAAAAAACCATCCTTTACAGAAATTGTCTATTCTCCAGATACCCGTTCTGTGCTTTCCCCCAGCAATTCTCCGTAGTTTGGACAGAGTGTCATGAATAGGGCAAGTGTTCCCCTGAAAAATAGCAGAATTTCTGATTCCTCTGCCTTTCCTGTGGCAATGCCATTTTCAAATTGCAATCAAACACATTGGAGAAACACCGTTGTGGTCTGTGACTGTGACAATTCTAACAAAGATCAAGGCACATTCCCTTCTGACCGTGCAGCCATGTGGCTTTAACAGATATCAGTCCAGAAGGCCTTTTTGCAGGGAAAAAAAGTGGATGCCTTCCACCAGGATTCGTTTTTGCTGAGGTGGGAAAGCTGGTTGGAAAAGCATCAGCTTTTATCAGGAAATGACAGCGATGCAGTCAGGATAACAGAATCCAACAGAAAGAAAGAAAGAAGCGGATTATGCCTTGCTTGTGAAGAGTACCCTGCATCTACTTGTTTATGCATTCTCTAACCTGCTTTGGCCACAGCACCCATCTGAACACAAACCGTTTACATTGCAAATGTAGATTGGCAGGATTCATTTCCATAGAAGAGGGTTAGGCACTGCTGGCAGCCCTGAATGAGTGATAGCATCTCACACCACAAAGGGTGGTGATAAGCAGTTGTGGCATGAGCTGCTTAAGGTTTCTGTTTCCTACTGTAAGCAGAACACAGCATCTCTCCACAGGTTTAAGAGTTAACCTGTTTAAAACTGGTAAAACAGTACTAATTATTTATTTTTATTTCATGTGATTGATAGAGCACATAACAGAAGCTAGCACTCCCATGAGCCAGCAAGTAATAGAATGAAGTGCAAACTCTTGGGTTACGCTACATTCTTATATACCACAAAGATGGAGGGAAGTGATTGCAGGTGCTGAAGCATCTGGTAATAGCATTTGTGGAGTATGAATGGGGAACCAAATCCCAGCCTGCTTTACTCATGTGAGTAGTTTTGTGCTGATCTGTTCTTAAAATAATCATCAATTCCCGCTCAGTGTTTCTCCCCATAAATTAGTTCCTATGATGTATAACAGCCACTAAAAGAAGAATTGAACAGGGGAAATTAACTTGCTTTTCAGTAGCAGAAATTTATCAAGGCCACACTTTTTACTGGGACAAAACCAATTCATTTAAGCCTTGTCAAGATTTCTAATTAAAAATCCTCTGCTCCTAACTGCAACTCACAAATTCTGTGCTTAATTTGGAAGTTAATAATATTTCCATGCATTTCTGCTACACTCTGCTATTGCAGCTATGACTCTAGTCTGATAACAAGAGGATTGTACTCAAGCCAGCAGTAAATGACTTTCCTCATTCCTGTGTAAAAATGAAGCTTACTTTGTAAAAGGGGGATGGGGCGGTTTGAAGCGGTATTTATTGTCTGGGTTTCAGCTCTATTGTAGGAGATAAGAAAGATTTGTGTCATTATGTGTGGGTTAATGCATCAGATATTGCAGGCATGAAAATATTTGACTTTTTATTGGGACTCAATCATCTTACACCAGGCCACCTGCTGCCTGGCAGGTCTGCTACCCTTAAGTGTTTTTGCTTGGACCACAGGTCACAGCAATGGAAGACCAACCAGCCCACAAATAGAGCCCAATTCTGCTTTTCATTAGCTCTTAGAGGTCTCTTCCTTCAAAGACTTAGGTAGTGTAGGCCTTCATCATGTTCAAGGACCAATTTTCTCCTCTAAAAGAATCTGAGTAAGATTATTCTGTTCTGTAATGAGTGACTACAATTTCACAGGTAATTCAGGCCTATTCTACTTTCACTGGGTTTTCCATACAAACTACAATATGAATATGAAAGAAATAAAACTTTCAATCTTCACCAACATGTAACAGCTCATTTTAACTTCCTCTAATTCTAGAGGACTGAAGAACTCAATATATGACGAATCTCCAATAAGTCAAAACTCAACACCTCTCTTGCACATCTTAGAAATGTTTAACTTTGAAGCACTTCATATTCTGGGTTCATTATACACCAGTAGCATCATGTCTGTACAACCATCTCATCTTTGCCTACCAGCTGCATCCTCGTTTATAATCTGTGAGACAAGGGCACATACAAGAACATTTGCTGACCATACAACGAGAGCCGCAAGCATTTATTTTTCTGTACATTAGCTCATTACCTCTGTAGCCAGTATATTGCCAGAGCTCTATGGGGATATTGCTAAAAAATAGACAGTTTTAAAGAGAAATATGAGAGAAAAACAGGAGGCATTTTTTGACATCTATAGGAAAGGTTTCTCTAATTATCCGAATCAAAAACAACAGGAGCCCTGAGTTTCAAAAAAATAAGACTGCATGTAGGGTAGGATGGGATTCCTGCGTGACCACAAGGCCATCATTAAGTTTGACCCAAACCATACCTTCCAATATAACAACCAAACATCAGACTTCATTTTCCCAATGTTAAAAAAAAAAAAGCATGAAAAAAGCCTCTTAAAAAGAACAGACTTTCTGTTCTTAGCTTTAAATAAGTGGGTTATAAATATATCCAACAGTCAAAAAGTGGCTAAAAAATGGCAGCATAAACATTAAGGAGGAAAAGCCTCAGTACAATGATTTTGTCCTTTTTTTTTAAGCCAAATTTAAATATTATCTGTCCTTGAAGTTTCAGAGGAATTTTTTTTGTTCATCTTTCAGTTTAACCACCTTAGGAATCACTGAGAACTAAAACCAAGTTAGAACTAGGTATTAGGGAGATGGCTTTTTTCTGTGGTTGTTGAAGACTGGCATACTCACCAGTTTTGGAACTTAGAGTTCCAATGTACATGTGGCAAAAAGGGGAGCTAGGTCCTTCCTAGCTAATACTGCTAATACTCTCTTTAAAAATCATTAAGATACAAGATAAGAAAACTTCTCATGTTCTTACAACCTGGACTAAAGCCACCAGAGCCAACACAAGTCTTTCCAGTGGTTTCAGATCAGGCTGAAAATCCTGAGACAGCACCATCCCTTGAGTTTGATGAGCTGTGACTCCTTAGCACTTGTGGCAACCTGCTGTCACTGCAGAAGTCACATCAACCATGAAATCCAGGCAGTCCTAGCAGCCAGCCTGCCTTTGGTGACAGAAGAGAAACTCCAGTGGACTGTGTGGTTTTTGCTGTTATCAGTTTGCTCTCAATGCACAGGGAAAGAGAGGAAAAGAATTGGTTTCAGCTCTGCCACTCAACCTGATATTCTCTGGTTTGGTTTTCCTTCTATTTTTCTTTTCTCAAATTTAAATACTGCACACCTCATATGATGGTTATTTTAACTTATTAAAATTCTAAGATGCAATTTCTTTTTCCACTCTGTAAAAGAAAAATAGGTGTCTTGGGCTATTAAGCTGATATTACTTGTGTAAATAGGTTCATGTTGGAAGACCACAGCTTGACATTCTGTGTGCTTCTACGCAATTTTTAGGGATGGAACTTTGTTAGGTAAAGCACAGCTAGACGGTTGTAATGAAAAAAGAATTATAACTGACAGAAATAGCAGAACTAATTTAGCCAGGAGCATTTACCCAGCAACTTACTAAAACACTGAAAGAGCAAAAGCTCACAACTATCCTTCAACCGCAAACTTCAAGCAATCTGGCCAATGCTCTCCACCTCATAACACTCATACATCTCAGTCCAAAGAGGCTGCAGCACAACTGTTCCTCTGGGACAGCCTGACCTTGAGCTCTGAGATCAGGCAGCCCACACCAGCACATTTAATGCCCTGCTCCTGACAGCCCTTGCTCAAGTAAGCAGCTCAACTGGAAGTAAACACAACACCATTTCTGTAACTTTTTATTCTTTTCTATGAATTAAGAATCACTCTTTGACATAGACAATAAATATCCAAATTTCTTCAAGCGCTTCTAATTATTACATAATATTTGATGGATAGCTGAGTTCCATCCATCCTGACCTAAACCATAGTCATAGGAAATGCACTTTGAAACTCAATAGTCTAACTGAATTCATATTAATTCTGATGAACATGAAAATAAGTAGGACGGCTGCAGAAGTTTCAGAAAATTTAGAAAGGATTTCATTATGTATCACAGCTATTGTAAAACATTAAATTAATAAATGCAAACTTTCTTCCTACATATGAGATCCCATTAAAAAGAGATCCAAAATTTGTCACTTCCTCTCCTACGGCTGTTTGTTGGGGGGTTGACACCACAAATTTGGTTTCTGTGGAGATAAAGGTTTGTCTTCTTACCACAGATGAAAGATTTATTGATACTGAAACAGCTTTAAATAAAAGATTTGTTCAAAACTATAACCAAACTTGCATGTATAAAAGCAGCAAAAATATCTAATTTCCATAAACTTTGTAATGATGATGATAATAATTTTTCTGCCTTTAGACTTAGACCTGTATCTAACCACTACTCAGAAGGGCACCTAGTGCAAAGAACACATTAGCCCCATTTCTCTGTGAAGCAGGTGGTTTCCTCCACCTTTCCTCTGAAACATCTGGTGCTGGCCACATTCAGGGACAAGTTTGTAGAGCAGATTAATATCAAGCCTAATTTGGTATGGTAAATCCTCTGAGACAAATTCCACCATAGCATGCAGATGTACCGTGACTCTGAAGTCAACAATTTGGCATAATTTTATAATTACAGCTTTATCCCAAGTTATCTGGATATGGGTTCTGAGGTTTTATTGCAGTCCTTCTCTTTTTTAAATAGGACTTTATTGGATTTTAATAAAAATATACACAACTGTGTTTTCTTTAGTGCATTAACTCCTGAATATACAAATGGGTTTTACATAGGGAGACTGAATTCAATTGGGGGAAATATGCCCTGTTTCTGAGATGGTCACATTAGTCACGTCAAGCAGAATGATGCAGTACTGTGGCCAGAAATCTTCTATATTTTAAGTGCCTGTTCTCTAGATCACACAGCACAGTTGTTTCTCTTTCACCAAGTGCTGCCATGACCTACAAACAAAACTGGAAGCATTGTCTCCAGCTGTATTGCTCAACATAATGAACACTTCATCACTAGGAATGCTTTTGGCCACCTGCAGCCTTCCCCGACACTCATAAATGCATCTTTTCCTTTTTCCACAAATGCATAGAGAAGGGAATTTAAAGCAGAAGCTGAGATTTTTTTTACCTGGGAACAATTTGAGTGCTTATGACCTGTGCAGACAGGAAATACACAGATGTCCAAAAAGTCCTGGGAACAGAGAAAGAAAGGAGAGGAATGAATAGCCTTGTCCTCATCCTCCTCTCTCTTTTGGGAAGGCACCTGGAGACTGATTTCTTCACCAAATAGAACTGATTTATTTCTATTAATTACCTGCTAGGAAAGATTGTGTTCATGTTAGAACTAGGAAATTCTTCTGTCTTTTATGAGAACTACAATCCTGTTTATCAAATTGCATTAAATTATCTCTTTTCTGGAATGTGGGAAAGGACTAATGGTCACACAACCATTTCCTCTGCAAGCCTTTGTTTACATGTATATCTGGCAATGATAACACCACAAAACAGCTGTCATAAAAAGGTAAACTTAAAAACCAAAGAGTTTGTACAGTTAAGCTCTTGACAGACCACTCAAAACTGAAACCAAGCCTCCACAAATTCAATTGTAAGCTGTAAATGCAATCAATCTATATTTTACTTCTATTTCTGGATTAAAAATGGATTCCTCCATGCATCCCACATACAACAAATACCAAGTATTCATTACAATCAATACAGTGTACTGTATTGTGACCTCTCAGCTGTAGCAAGATCTTTCACCCAGCAGAAATCATTCTATGTGAAGGGCCCTTGAGCACAAATTAAATGAAAGTAGACTGCAATCGAGGGAAATTATAGACATAACTGCTGTAGAAATGAAGTCAGCTCTTTCTCTGCATGATCACAGCAAACAGTGCAGATGCTCTCTACTATCAGCATTGATGTAGGTGCCAACAGTCCTTCCTGCTGAAGGAGTATTAATAAAATTCCTTTTTCCTAAATGGATGTGTCATCAGTACTGCACAAAAAACGACAAAAACAAGCCTTGAAAATACAATAGGAGCCCAGGAACCAATTTGATCTACTATTGATTTTATAATACAAATTAGTGCCTAATGACAGACACTTCAGTTATGAATAAGAATACACACATTGCCTGCCTAAGTGATATATGTAGAGTTGTACACTTAAACATCTCCTGCTCCAAGAAGTTTGACAGAATCAGACTGTTAAAAACCCAAAACATGTGCTTGCTTAGAAAACAGAAAGTCTTTTTTTTCCCTCCAACTGCTTTTTCAACATAAATTTTACAGCATAACTTTTTTTTTCTCTACAAAGCAAATAAAACCAAATCTCTCTGCAAAGCAGAAAAACATCAGAATCCAAGCTAGCTTGACAGTAGCCAAGAAGTTAAGAACAGAAAATGGAATCTGTTTGCCAATTAAAAATAAATTAATAATAAAATAAAACCAATTAAAATTACAAAATATTATTACTTATGACCATGTATTTCAGAGAAAACTCACTAGCTGGTAAAATGTACTACAGTCAGGAAAGAATCATCGAAAGGGCAAAGATACTGTTCTTTTGAGCAGAGACACCAACTTCAGAGCTCTAAGCCTTTAAAAAGAAAAAAGATCCGGTTTAGCAGAGATTTTGAGCTGTCTAGGAGAATAAATAAGTCTTTCATGAAGGTAGAAACCTCTCAGTTTTCCCAAACAAATGAATGCAAAATGCACAGTTCTCTTTTAGGACTCAAAGGCATTAACTGTAGATCACTGAGGGAGCACAGGCCACTTTATTTCAAAGACACCAGTGAATAAGTAAAAAAAAATAGGAACTTTAGAAAATGGTTAAAATCTGTTTCAGGATATTTCCATTTTAAAAAAATACACCTCACAAACATATCAACTAAAATAATCCTCCTCTAATGCTAACTCTTAGTACGTGTTAAAATTAATTTACAGCGCTGACTTCTTAAAGAGAAAAATGCAAATAAAAAGAAAATGTGTTGTCTTAATTGAAGCGCTTGCAGGAAACATACCCATTTCCATCAATAAGAAACAGCATGCTCTGGGGACCAGGACAGATGGATGACAGGCAAATGGTGAGAAGTCTGAATTGATCATCTCTAACACCACTTTAGGATTCCCTTCTCTTTCCATTCTGAATTTGTTAAAAGCTGAGAAATGCAGAAAAATATCAGAGGAGAGGAAACATTTTTTTGCCCATGGAAAAATAAATGCAAGAAAGTACTATCTTTTTTATTTATGGCCTCATCTCTTTATTGATTCAGGAAATATTTGCATACATATATATAATTTTTCCCATTAAAGATTTTGAAAAAATGTGAAGTCAAGTCAATTTACTATTTATCTTATCGTGGCTGAGTCCCTTTCACATGGAATCATCAATCTGCAGTAATTGGACCCAACAATTGCATCCCACACATTTCCAAGCCAGCTGAATCTGGCAAGATTCCAAATACTGTCTATACTCTGGGTCTCTCCAGAAAATTTCTGGATATAGAAGTCTTGTCTAAAGCCCTCTGAAAGGGATATTTTAGTCTTAGAGCCCAGGATCAGGAACCAGTGGTAAGACCCAACTCAAGCCTGCTGATAGGAACATTTTCCCACAATTAGATCTAACTGTAGCTGTTCTGGGTTCATGTTAAAAATAAATAAGTAAATAAATAAAACATTCAATGGAATTTCCTACAAACACTTCAATTTTACCTAGTGCCAGAGCATTGCAACTTTTGCAAAAAAACCTCCACAAATTCTTGAAAAACATCCTCCTTTGGAGCATTGATCCCTTCCTTTGCAGAAGGATGTTGGACTTACCTTCATGCCTTTTACAGGTATGTCTTCTTTACAGCATTGGAGCACTGCCATTTTTCTTCATCATCAAGTTGAAATTCTCCTCGTTTGCCTCGTCTCCCCTTCTTTATCAGCAGCTGAGCAGGGATCACATAAAAAAAAATCAGTCATTCTGCTAGCAGCAACCCTTCTATTGTACCACAGTGGAAACATCTGCTGAGACCTTGATTGCCTTCTTACTGCTTCCTAGGTGCATTCACCACTACCATAAAATAGATACTTTTCTCTACATTGAAGGTCACAGTCATAAATGATGCTCATAAAACAAAGAAAAATTCTTGTCCTGACAGGGGCGTGCTCCCCACACTGTCACACTTCTGCTCCTGTCTTTCTGTACCAGAGAAGCAGCAGACTCTGCTGAAGGAGAGCTCCTGCACAGGTTATAAATAGGCTCCCTCAGCAGAGCACAGGCCCTGTGTTATCCTAACAGCATGAGGCTGCTTCCAATCTCAGTGTCAGCCACCTGTGGTACCCCTGTGTGGTGCTGCCCATGTGCTCTCTGGCCATCAAAATACTGCTCCTCCGTGCTTTTGCTAATTGGAATTTATGGGAGCGGGATGTGTGCTGCATGCAGTCACAGAACCATCTCTACCTATGAGCCTGCAATCTGAAAAAAATCATTTTGTGCTAATGTTTCCTTACAAAGGGCATTGTTATATACAATAATTCATCAGCACAGTAATATAAACACGAAATTAAGGCATAAGGAGCCTCTCTAACATAATGATCCGTGAAACAGATAACTTCACAAGATATTGTCGAGGGCTTTCAGGCTAGAGAACACAGATACTCCTTCTTGAAACAAGAAGTCAATACTTATCCCTGGGCTCTTCATTTGTCAATTTCCTTCACAAATCTCGGTGTAGCCACAATGTGGGTCCAGGCTAATTTTAAAACACCTTGTAAACTGGAGCTTGTCTGAAGCTGAGCTCCCCAGATCGGGTGGTGAGGTCAACTCACCAAACATCCAAGCCCCCAGCTATATATATAATCAATCATCAAGTCAGGATTTCAGGCCGTGTGTATTTTAAATAAAACAGTACTGAAACACTTTCAGCCACCTGACCCGTTGGTCTTTGTAATAAATAGATCCACTCAGCCAAACCCTGCTGTCACAAAGAGATTCATTTAAATTAAAATAACCCTTTCTTCCTCTTCTCATCAGTTACCACCTAACAGATCAGCTTATAAGACATAAACCGAAGAGCAAGTCAGAAGCAATTAAGGAAGATTTTGTGCATGGTCAAAGGTGGTCACATATGAGACCTGAGAATAAAATTCTGAAAAATTGATCACACTACAACTCAGGAAACCTGTAATCTGAACATCACAATTTCTTTTCCCTCCCCACTAAAAAATCAGTTTCTAAAGATTAGAGAATTATATCTTTGTGTACGAGTTGCATAGAAAATATTTGCACCCTCTATGTATTATTTTCTGAGCTATACCTTGTTATTAGCTCCTTTCAGATTGCTCAGTATTTGCAGCAATTGCCTCCATTCCCTGCTGCTGACTCTCATGACTCTTGCCATTAATTTGTTGCCTAAAGAAATCATTCTGGAAACCTCCTGAAATATCTCACTTTCTTGATGCATAAAATTAGACATTTCTAAAAAAGGGTTGCAGCTTCATCAAACAGCCAAGTTCTAAACAGGATTACTTGAGTCCTGGTTTGATGCCTTTAGGCTCTTCACTGTCATGTAAAAGAATCATTACTAAAGCAAGTGTAATTTTTACACCTAGAACAATTCAGTCTTCAGTTGGGAAAAAGAGCATTCCAATTCATTTGAGCTAAATTCCCAAGAATCCCTGGGAAAAGGGCCAAGTAGTAAAAATAAAACAATTTCAGCACAAGACCAAGGAAAGGAAAGTAGAACAGGTTTTGATCTTATCCCTAGACAGCTGTTGACCTACAGCAAAACAAATTATAATCACTTTTAACTAATCAGATTGCTGCCTTTTTCAGTCTTATGTTTTCCTTATCTCTGCAAATATAAGGAGTAGATGGAACATTCGATTCCTTACCATGGTCACTTTGTCCCACAACTTCAGAAAAAATATAAGAGCAGTATTTTCATATGCAATCAACAAAACAATATTATCTAGGAAAAAACTTTCACCTCTACCATAGGACAGAAGAAATTTCATTTTACCTTCTCCATACTACAATTACTAAATTGCTTCAGCTGAGAAGCTTCGTTAATTGACTAGAGGACAGTTTGCAATTTGCTTAAATGGAGTACAAACTTACTAAGAAGCTTCCTTAGTTGATCTATAACTTCAGCAAGCTACCGAATAAGTGCACTTAACGAATATGTTAAGTATATCTGGAAGATGGGTGTCAGAGAGAGAAATCACATATATTCATGTCTTGGTATTTCTTCACCTCAAGAAGCTATCGAAAGTATCCTTTTAATATGTCAACATTTTTAGTTGGAATAAATTTCAGCCTCTTCTCTCTCCTGAAACACTGTTGGGTTTTGG
>VXBU01012878.1:432761-487752 GCA_013400315.1 Bombycilla garrulus
TGGGTTGTTTCTTTTTTTTTTTTTTTCCTGGGGAATAAGAAGAACAGGTCTATAAAATTCCTTCCAGGCTAAACAGCAAAAACAGCAGCTGCAGGAGGCATGAGTGGCTTCTTGGCAGAAAAGCATTCTGTCATACATCAGACCCACACTCATTGGTATTAGTGAGCATTGCTGCAGTCAGAATTAACTGTTCTGCATGGATATTTCAGGATATTTCAGCCCCAAACAATAAGAAAGCATAGGTAATTTAACACTGGAAGCAATGGTGGCATCAGCTCAGCTGCGCTCCTAATTCTTTTGAACAGGATGCAAAACTAATGCTCTCCTGGTAGTTTAGCTGAAGACTTCCAAATTATCATTATTTGGACCTACTTCTGTACAGCACTGAGAATAGGCTGAACATTAAATATTAAGCATTACTAAGCATTAAGAGGTCTCATTACCATTCAGGTAACATCCAACAGAATCAGGCCTTTTATGAGGGGATAGTATCTACAGAAAAGGTCATAGTAGAATTTTTAATCCGTACGTCTCAAAGCATCACAAGAAAGATGCTGATATCATTATGTGTGTTTTACAGATTAGGAAATTGAGGCAAAAAGCTTCATCAAGATTTGACAAGCTACTATTAGAGCTAAAACCAGAACCCAGTTCTCTTAAATCCTCATTTAGTCTAGTCACGAGCTTTTCAGAAGAAAAAGGAAACAGTTGTTCTTGGACAATGATAAAGACCTGACTTTTCAGAGGTGCAGTCAGCAAGGGAGACAGACACTTAAAGCCTACAGAAAAAAAGCACTTATTTTTTCCCTTCTTGCTTCCAACACAGTCACCAGATCAATAAGCAGCCTGGAGTGCTAAGCCCATGTTTCTTGGCCTGGTTTCAGATGGCATCCCAGACAAACAAACCCAACTGCCCCCAGTGGGTTGTTCTGAAGCGAGTGGGATTCCCTTCAGACAGGAAAGTTGTATGCACAGGACAAGTTATAGGATCAAGACATAATAGCAAGATGAATTATTAATTTTAGAATGTTTAAAATTGCAACATCCCTTTAAATATAAACTATTTCCTACATAGTCTTGGCAGTACTCTCATTAAATGCTAATAGATGATTTTGTAATAAACAGAACCTTAAAAATTAATCACATTTATATACCTTGGGATGTCATGAGTAACAGTGTTTTGCAACTTAGGAGTGCACAGAATCTTTTTTTTTATGGTGCATTGACAGCTCCTTTTTGGGGTTGAACAACACTCCATTATACTTCATGTTATAAAATTATTTCTTTTGTAGAAAAATTTGCAATTATTCTATAAATTTCAAATATTATTTGTATAATTTTTCTTTATGAGGATGCAAGAAAATCTCTTCAGATTGACCTTTTTATTGTACAGACAGAGCAATCAGTTCCCTGTGTGCCATAGCAATGATAAACCTGAAGTATTTTTTCTTATGAGCTAAAGTAATAGTTAATTAGAAATGCAAATATGTGGGCTGAAAAGAAAAACTGTAAACAAGAAATGTTTTTTCAGAACGTCAGCTCTCTCATGGCCCACTCTAGGTGCAAAGACCATAATCTACTTCAAGCAAAGCTGCTGGTAAAGCTGAGGTAATGGTTAATTAAATATGTTGTTCTAAGATACTTTCAAATCCTTCAATCAAAGGCACCATGCAATCTCTGGAACAATTACATCCAAAAATCACTGTTATCAGCTACTAGAATAATATAAATTACATTAACACAGACTGTAGGCCTACCAGTGGAAACAAACTTGAATTTCAGAGGCGTCCTAAAATGAGATGCTGGTGTTGGGACGGAGGCAGATGACTCAGACATTAAAAATGCAATACTGCCTCTGCTTTTTCTTTCTTTTTTCCTTTGGAACAAAACCTTGGAGCCATACTATGGGGTACATCTCAATTCTGACACAAAAAAATGCCTCAAAGAAGTCAACAACTGTTTATCGCTGCTGTTCACACAGTTCCAAGCTCATCACAGTCACTTGCTAGGGAACCCACATGATTCATGGTATTCAAGCTGGAAATAATAGCAGAGCAAAACAAAAGGTTTTTCATGAGATTTATATTTGAGAAGCCAAGGGAAAGAAAACAATATAAAAACCAGGTCACTGATCTACGTGCAAAAGGATGTGTATTGAGAACCATTTTTAGCAATAAGGTAAGTTACTACCCTCAGCTATGAAAAAAAGCAGACAAGCATATCATGTGAGCTCTGCAGTTTAATGGCAATGTTGGTTTTACCCTAGCCATGATTAATTACCTGATTTAATTATTAGTAGTTACCTTGCCTGCAGAGCTACAGGACAAACATGAACCAGAATTTCCAATCTCTTTACATCTACAGTTACTAATTCTGTGTGCTTCAGGGCTTCACTCAAGGGTGATACACAAGTGTTATTATAGCCAGCTATGACAATATCTGGATCAAATTACTTATTTGTTTGCTCATTTAGATTCTAAAAACTGGCAAAACACAAGTTTTATAGTAACT
The DNA here is from genome assembly GCA_013400315.1 of Bombycilla garrulus. Classification (NCBI taxonomy): domain Eukaryota; kingdom Metazoa; phylum Chordata; class Aves; order Passeriformes; family Bombycillidae; genus Bombycilla; species Bombycilla garrulus. The sequence continues at coordinate 435,273 of VXBU01012878.1, forward strand.
ATCAAATAAGTTACATCACTGGGAACTCCTAGAGGTATGTGCAAATACACAATTTACGGTGATGTAAAGCAAGAGAAGTATTTAGAGGTATTCTAGATTAATAAAAGATTAAAGCAGTGTAACTTGATTTGGGTATATGCATGTCAACAGAACAAAATAGATTCCATTTAATTTAGCCTAACATTTTAAAGGAGTTTACTCAGGTGCACAAAAAAAGGCTTTCTGGAAACCTCCAGAAATTGCTACACAGACAAATTGCAGCAAGGGAACAGGCTACTGAGTATCAGCTGACCCATGGCCACAGTCCATTGCAGTTTTCTTAGACCACAGCAAATAGCGAGGTAACCAAAGGTAGCCTGGCCATCTCTCCATGAAACCTAAGCTGATCCACATAATTTATCATCCTCCTTGGACAGGTGTACAGTCACTGTACATCAGCTGATGTGCAATAGCTTGTCAAGGTGCATCACTGGATAAGGAACAGGAGAGCAGAGTAAAATTGTTCCGGCCTTGCATAAGAAAAATAGCTAAATGAGCAAAGTAAAATGGAATAAACTGCATTTTGTTCCAGGTGCTACATTTTTCAGGGATCTGTGCTGGCATAAACCTAACTGGTATTGGTGCCAATTTTCTTACCAAATGGAAACCTACAGAGATGTCTATAAAATGTAGCACCAGTTTGATTAAGTGTGCATTTTAAATGACTGCATGTAACTCAGTTCAACTCCCTACCTTTAGACCAGGATTATTTTAATTTGCCTTAAACTGGTTGGGAACGTGTTTAACTTAAACCAGCATATTCTTAAATCAGAATCCTGGATCAGAATACAACTCTGGTATAAACCTTTTTCTATTTAAAATTACCTGCAGGGTTAAATACTTTCTAACACTCTCATTGGACAGGCCAAAAATAATACTTCCATTTGTAGCCAAGTTTTTAACTCAAATAGTTTTTTGTTCCTGCAAATGACCCAAAAATGGAAAGATTTCCATATGCAAGACTATTACAAATATCTGATTTACTTATGGCTGAAATGCAGTCCTACCTGAGGAAGTACTCTGAGGTAACTCAGAAATAGTTATTATCCTTGGAAGAAATGAAGTATTTCTACAGCCTCAGCAATCCAAATGGAAGATGGAAAACCCTTTTGCTCCACAGACTCAAGGACTATACCTAATTAGACTGAATTACAATGCTCCTTTAAACCCAATACATATTAAAAGAAACATATTTAAAAGACGAGGAAGAAAACAGCTTAAAATAACAAAACCAGTAAATTCTTCATGATTCTGCAAATCAGTATCAAAGGGTTTGCTGTCAGTCTCTTTTAAGATCAAACTGTATAAAAGAGAATTTCTCTACGTGTTTTGACGCAGGAACATCTCAAAAGAGATTTACCAGGTTTATTGCTTTTGTTGGAAGTGCCAAAATATACGGAAAAAAATATTACTGTCCAAGATGTCCCATTTGATTTCTAAAAAAAAAAAAAAAAAAAAAAAAAAAAAAAAAAAAAAAAAAAAAAAAAACAAAAGTAATAGCCTGAGTTTCATCCATTACAGGAATGCCAATGGTTAGGGAATCACTCAGACTAAAATGGCAGAGCAAAACATCTCAGCACACACAGGAATAAACAAGGCCTTGATCCAGGAAACTGCTCTCTGTTGAGACTACTTGAGATCAGTTGGACTCAGCATTAACATGGGACATGGTCTATTCAGAGCAGTTCACAAGACTGAGGCTAAAAACCTAAAAGAGAATTAAAAGAAAACAGAAATTCTTCCCACTTCACCAAAAAGCCTCTTCCACATTTTTTTTAATTTTCCATTTTCGTTGTGCCTTCTAAATCTTACAGTAAGACATGAGGAAGACCAAGGTTTATTTTATTCTAAACATTTTCCAATAGTAAAATAGGGACATGATAAAATATGAAAAAATTTGAAAGAAATAATTTTACATGTATTGCTAATATTTAGTAATTACTTCATAGGTGGAAAAAATGCTTCAAAGGGCTAAGAAATTTAATGGAGGTATTCCCCAAAAGTCCCCAGTTTAGTGGAGGTATTCCCCAAAAATCAGCCCATAAATTCTCCTCTTCTCTCCTAGTGGCAAACTTCCAAATATCTTTCATTTTCATTAAAAAGTTTCTCAGCTCGTCCTTGTGGGTATAGGGGTTGTAAACTGGTGGTTATGGAGAAAGGTCATTCTGAGCTGTTGTGATTCAAGTGCTGGCACAGGTTCTAAAATAAAGCAGCCTTCTCAGTGCTGTGATAAAGGCTGAGCCTTCAACATTTCTGGTTTAGCTACTATTGAAGCTATTGCTGATGCACAGTTAGTTATTCTCAGCAATTCCTACTACCCTTGGAAAATTTGCAGGGAAAATTGAGAGAAGTTGCACTGTACTTAAAAATTCACACTGTATCTACAGTTCCATCCATTAGCTTAATAGAATTTAATTTATTAAAAAAAAAAATCTGCTCCCCCATAGAGCTTGTGTGCTTCTCCTATTTTCACTGCGTTAAGTGAAAAGCAAAAGGCAGACACTTATCCCAGCAGGGAAGAGCACTGAGATATTTCATGGCTTTGTAAAGTTTTAAATCAAAGGACATCATGAGATCATCCCATCTGCTTAAGTTTCATCATAATCTATTATCATGTTTCATCTGGTCACCTCTGTGCTGAGCCTCCCCTAACCTGTGTTTGTTGATTGCCTGTCTACCAAAGTAGCCACCCTGGGTTTTGCTTCAGTCATTATTAGCTAAACTGTGGCCTCTGTGGCCCCTGCTGCAGCTGCAAATTAATCCTGGGTGAATAAAACAGCACAGTTTTGTGTGGCACTCTCTGCCAGGGCACTTCCCACATATTGCAACTCGTTGTGTTTGTGTGGTGAGGGAAAGCTGATGTAAGGATGGCCCTCACAGTTCGTGGCACTTGAGAACTCTGACACTAGGAGTGGCAGGGATGTCATGGTGTAGTGACAAAATCTGAAAAGATACCTATTCCCCCTCTGCTGGTGCAAATGCCACTCAGGGTGACTGGCCAACAGACTGTTTCTTGAAAGACAGATGTGAGGAGTTCCAGGACTATCAGTCCAAAAATGACCAGAGGGCTGGTACAACCATAGCATCTGATCAGGCAGGAATAACTACTGAACAGGTTTTTACAAACATCAGAGGGTTCCTTCAGGTCTTTGCAGATATTTGAAACCAGGACACCTGTGAAGACATTTATCTGTACTGTAGCTCCAGCACAACTGAGACTAACAGTTGGCTTCTGGTAAACACAGGCCATACTTCACTGTCTGCTCTTTGTCATTTGACCCATAATTAATAGTGCCCTTCCTTCCATCTGAGCTTTCCTGCACCACTGACACAACTGGAGGCTGGATTAAGGAGTGTAGTAACATACTCGAAAACCTTTGAAGGAAACCTCTATGCTTTTTCAATCCAGTTTGCAATTGATGTAATTGTGCCCAGCATGATAACACAGGTACAGCCATGAGGAGGAGTATGCTCACTAACAGCAGGTGAAAATGGATCAATGTGGTCATGACTGTCAAAAAAAAAAAGAAAAAAAAGGTGAATCAAAGGATTTCTGAAGAAGTTGGAAGATATTTAATGAGTGGATGTATTCATCCCATCTTTTTATTCTTGAATGAGAACATGAGGAGACAGAGCAGGGGCATACTTGTAAAGTGTGAAAAAACTAAACCTCCCATGGGGCTCAAGGAAAGGAGAAGCCCTGATCCTGAATTAGAGAAGAGGTAAAAGCACGGATGTCCAGATAAAGAGTCTCATGTGATTCCTTCAACTAACTAATTCTTTCAGCAGTGAGACTGAAAATAGCAATAAAGGAGAACCACGTTTCCTTAGTTCTAGTAATGAAAGGTGGTTTCACTTTCTAGTTCTCATCTGCTTGTCTGTGGCTGCACTTCCTGCAAACACAGCAAGGGGACCTCTCTTCCTCTTTACTTTTTTCCTGCACTCAGTCATTTCTGACTTTCCTTGAGGTGCCACTGAGTTCTAAACCTCAAGGAAGAGATTAGTCAGTGAGTGGATAGCAGTGTAAAGGAAAGGAGCGGTAAGAGAAGGCAAACAAGTCAAACCAAACAACCAAAGGAATCTACAGCACCAGTATCAAAGGAGCAAAAGTCACAATGGCTGAGAACCTGAGGCTGATGTGATTTACTTGCATGCCTTAGGACATTCAGTTCCACATAATCCACTGTCAAAGTAAATTATAAGTATTACAGTATCTGCTACTGGAACAGATTCAATTCATTCAGTAGGAAACATCAAATGCTGCCTGTAAGGTATATGAGCACTTAATGACAAGGATTTATACCAAGATACAATCAAAATGAACAAGCTGTACAAAAGAGCAAACCAAAGCTGGGTCATTTGTGTGTCTCTGTTTTTAATAGCTGCATCAGATTTCTCAAGAGATTATTTTAAACTAACTTTCTTCAAACACAACAGCATTAGGAAACAAAGGAATAAATCTTTTTTTGTAACACTGGCCTGTACAGTTACTTTCCTAAACCTATATTAATATATCAAACCAGACATCATTATTAGATTTTTCAGATTTTTCAGACAGTTATTAGGTTTTTTTCAGATTTCTCAGGGCCTGGCAACTTCTGTTGAAATCAGTAACACCATCTCACCACATGGCTTTACCACTACTGCGAGGATGATCCACTCCTGACTGTGATGAAGTAGTGCTATTTGAAGGAGGAAACTGTCCTGGTAGGAATAGAGAAATGCTTTGAAGGGTTTGAAATCAAAATACCGTCTCTTTTTGTCAAAAATATACAGGCAGAACTATTTATTTAGAGCTAGAACTGCTCCATGGATCTTGCCCCATTTTTAGGGCAGACGCTTGAATAACTATTTACTGTATCTGCTTGACTCAGAAACACCATCCTATTCTGGCAAAAGAGGACCTCGGCCACATTTATTTCAGTCTTTGACCTTCCTTGACTTGTGTAAAATTTCCATGCACTTCAACACAAACTGTCTAACAATTTGGAAATTCCAGCTGGCACAGAGCAGAGCAGCATGAGCCCTCTGAAACACGTGTGCTGTGTGTCCAGTCCATTCTCCTCACCTGAAAGTGGCTTCACAGCAGACAACAGATGAAGTCCTAGTTCTACCAGAGGTCAGGGTGTCTAAAAGATCAAGAAAACTTCCAAAATTTACATGATGACCAACTCAATTCCACAATCCAAGCCTGCAGTCTGGGAGCAATCCAAACCTCGGCACACAAGGGCAGGTTGACTTTCTCTCACCTTCTCCTCTTTCCAGCATAAACACAGCACAGTAGTGTGTTTATAGTCTATATACTCTAACCTTAAATTCCATTGCACTTACTCTGTCCAAGGAATTATGGGGTGTGCAGCACAGACGGGTAGCTAGTGCCCTGACATGGGACCAGGAGGATAAAAAGGCCATAGCAAGAGATGACATGGGTGGAAAAGGAGTAGGGGCTTGCTCAGCACACCCTCATCCCAGGTACAAAACTCAGCAGACGTGAGCAAGGCAAGCAGAGCTGAAGGGCTGGTGGTCTGAAATGTCCTTTCCCAACCTCAACAATTCTACGGAAATTTCTAGGAGGTGCACAGACATGCACTCATTACAGAGAAGAATCATGCAGGCCTACTGGAAAATCAGAAGGTAAAATAGCAGACTGGATCAGATTTTCATTTCTAACTTCCAACACCGTATGGCACCAGGCCTGGACAATGACGGTGCACTGGTGCAAGAGTGGCACATGGGAAGCAAGCTGCTTTACTAGATAGAGTTTGCTAGGAGACAAACTGCTCTAACACAGGCAGGATCAGGGAAAACAAAGCCCACAAGAACAGAAAGAATCCTCTAAAGTGGTATTCCAAACAGCTGTTCAAATCCCTTATGAAGAAAAATGATGCTTCTACTGTTCCTCTAGAAAACAGATGCAAGATTTGTTTCCAGGGATTTCATTTGACTTCTCCTGAGTATGTCAACAATGTATTCCTATATTTCTTACTTCCCTTTGGGGGGAGGATTTCACTGAAAATTGTGGATAGCAAAAGAGGCTAGGTTTAGACCTTTTTACCACAGTAAAAATATTTCTACACTATATAAAGTCTTGTGCTACAATGAATCATTATTAAGTCAGCTGAAATTCAAGATAACATATCTTAAGAACCTTAACCGGGGAAAAAAATGGTACCTACCTAATTATACATCAAAGGGTACTTTTGGAATAAATTCTGTTATCTGCAGTTAGAATTTTTTAAGTGTTCTACTTTAGTAATAAGAATAGTGCTGCTTGAATTAACTATTCTGCATAACTGTGCTCAGATATCAGGGGTGTCCAAATGTGCTTTTACATGTCCACTCTGTTATTGTCACTAGAGATTCTCAGTCCATATTTCCCACAAAAATATTCAATTCCTAATGCAGAAGTACTTTTGCAATGGTCCTTTTTAATAACTTCAGGCTTGCCACAGTTCAGCATAATATTTTATAAAGCTTCCTTTGAGTTAAAGGGCATGAATGCAACGTATATTGAATTTGTATTTCAGTTTTCAATTATTTTCACATTTTTATTAAAATTTTCTTTATAAAAATGTCTACTTGGGGCAGTCTCATTTTCCACACAAGAATATATCTAATTCTGACATCCATCTGTCTGGAAATCTTTTTTATTGTATTTGTCACGCATATTTAGAGGTAAACCTACTCTGTGACATTTCAAGATATAACAGCATTTTCTCATGCACACTAATGAAAATCCTAAAAATCTCCTGTACTATATTGAGAATTTGCCCTAGATCATAGACATTACATTTTTCAATGTATTTTGTATCTGCATGTTAATTTTCATTTAAAACACTTACTTAAAGATTATCAGAGTCGGCATTGGAAGTGACCTCTGGAGATCATCTTGTCCAAGCCCCCAGCACAAGCAGGGCCACCAAAGTTTGCTGCCCAGGACCATGCCCAGACAGCTTTTGAATCTCTCCAACGTGTGAGACTCCAGAACATCCCTGGGCAGCCTCAGACTGACCCCTGCTTAGTCACCCTCGCAGGGAAAAAGTGGTTTCTGGTGTTCAGAGGGAAACTCCTGCATTTCAGTTTGCGCCCATCAGCCCTGTTCCTGTCACTGGGTACCGCTGGAAGGAGCCTGGGCCCATCCTCTTTGCCCCCTCCCTGTGATTATTTATACACATTGGTGAGATCCCCCTCAGCTTTCTCTTCTCTGAGCTGAACAGTCCCAACTCTCTCAGCTTTTACTCACAGGAGAGATGCTCTAGTTTCTTAACAGTTTTCATGGCACTTCTTTGGACTCTCTCCAGTATGTCCATGTCTCTCTTGTAATGGGGAGCCCAGAACTGGACACAGCACTCTCGGGTGCTGAGAGGAAGGATCACCTCTCCTGACCTGCCTAATGCATCCCAACAATAAAGTAACTTTTTTTGCTGCAAGGGCACATAGCTGGCTCAAGTTCAATTGGATGCCATCAGCACTCACAGGCTTTCTTTCTTCCAAGCTGCTTTTCAGCTGGGTGGCCACCAACATTTATTGGCGCAAGGGGTTGTTCATCCCCACGTTCAACATAAGCCAGCAGTGTTCCTGTTCCCTTGCAGCAGAAAAAAAAGAGTAACATTTCCTTGGGCTGAATTAGAGTGTTGCCAGTAGGTCAAGAGAAAAATACAAACACTTCCAGGGAGGGTATTGGATCCAGTATCAATCATTGGGACACACTACTTGTTACTGGCCTCGAACTAGATTTTGTGCCACAGCTCACAACCCTCAGGGCTCAGCTGTTCACTCAGTTTTCAATCCTCCTCGCTGTCTGCTCATGTAGCCCCCACTTCAGCTCCTCTGTGAGCATTTCTGGGAAGTCAAGGTATCCAGTATCTACCGCTCTTAAGTGCACCAGAGTCATGATTTCCTCTCCTATTATTTTATTGTTTATTTACACATCAATATTCCTGATGTGGTGTGGTTAACATTTGTAATAGAGAGTAGGTTGGACATTTGGCATTTATCAGTAAGTTATTGCCCCTGAAATCAGTTATTCATTACTTCTTATACACTAGACCAGGAATCAGCCTTTAATACTGAGAAGAGAGAGCAAGAAAAACACAGAAGCAACCAAGATCAGGCTTTCATTTTTTACTTTGTTCACTTTTTTCTTTATAAATTCACTTCTTTGAGGTATCCTTGAGGATGTGTCTGAAAGAACAGAGAATTAGGGGCTGGTAATTGGAACGTCTTGTACCCCACAGTCCTTGAAAAAAAGAAACAAAAGAGCAGGATGTGAAAAGCTAAAATCACTAACAGAACAAAAGATTGAATGTTGACACAGAAAAAGACTATTCAGAGACAACAGCATTTATTGCTACTTAGCTTTGATTAAACCCCAGAGCAGGACCATCTTGTTCAATGAATGAACCAAGGGGTCCTTTGGGGAAAGAAAAAAAAAAAACAAACAAAACTTTGGGAAAGTTTTGGTGACATAGAACTAACTAAAAATGAATGGAAATCACATACCAAAAAGTCATTAAGAGTGACTTTAAACTGTATATTCATTACATATTTTTCACCCAGTGCTGTTTCTTTCTTTCAGACAAATGTAATATTCAAATTTAGGTATGTTTACAAATGATTCACCTCTTTACATGAACATCCAAAAACTTTTAAATACCTTCCTTTAGAATAAGAGTTAAATTCCTTCATTTTTAAAGATGTTAATTCTCAAAGCAAGAGCGTCATAGAAGACAATTGTGAAAACTCGAAGTAAAATCCATCTTTCAAAAGGTAAAAAAGCAGTACAGTTGCATAATTCAAAAGGTAGAGTAATAAAATAATAGTAACACTGGCAACTTCTTCCTAAAGATGTCAGAAATCCGTACAAATATTGACATAGATGTAAGCATTATAATTTATCTGGAAATAAAGAACCAGTTTCATTTTCATTTCAGAAATAAAAATGTCACACAAAGGTTAACTATTTAGCTCAGGGCCACTGTGCTTGGCCACTGTTTTCAAAAGATAACTGAAAATTGCACCAAAGTCAGATGCCTGCTTGCTGGATTGCGTTCCATTCAGGAGTATTGTCTATCCAGAAAACAGATCACCTTGTGCCTCACACTGACAAACAAAAGAAGTTATAAATCTCTCATTACACTGCCTCAGTAATGGAACACATATCATATACAATACAGAACAAATGAAAAGGTAAAGTTCTGAAAATGTGGGTTTTTTTCATTTTCCTACCTGCTTACATTACTGCAGGCAAGTGTGAACAGAGATGTGTAGAAAGACTTAATGCTTTGAAGAAATCCAGAGCAGAATCACCTGGATAAAATTAAATTCTAGTTTAAAAATGTGGCTGATAATGAAGTGAGAGGAAGAAGATGAATGCTTACATGCACTCATTTTTTGTCAGCACAGGACTGGATCTGTTCTACAGCACTATGTCCCAAGGTGAGAAGTAAACAGATTCTATCCCACATCTCTAATAATGGGATAATGTATACACAGGACAATACTGCAACACAACCAGCAACATCCTAGACTGGCTTCTCTAAAGAGGAACCATAAAGAGAGTAATCCACTGGCACTACGCTGAGATATTTCAATTGAAACAAAAGAAGAAATAAAATTAAAATTAAAAAAAAAAAAAGAAAAAAATGGAGGTGAAACTATTGCTTGATATGGTATTAGTCACTGTTTTATCTTTAAATTAGGATAAGGGATGAGGCACATCTAATGCTGGTTATTAACCTGTTTGTTACCATTACACTGAATTTAGCTGTTTATTTAACAATCAAATAATTTGAATTTCATTTGAATGTGTCTCCCAAACCTAATGGCACTTGTGTGAATACAATCTGTTGCTGAAGAAGCATTGCTTGTTCAGGTGACATTTGTGTGGAAGTAGCTTTAAATTTACAATTCTGTTATTTCCGAAATGTCATGTATTTCTAAGCAACAAGAAGAACACTAGATCCATGTGATTGTGCAATTTTTTCCCAATTACCAGTCCAAAACACAGTGGGAAAAATAAGAGATGGCTTGGCATAGCCTGAACATTAAATATCCCAGGACAATTTGGATGGTATTGCTTGAATGGTTTTAGCTATCACCAGTGATGAACACACAGTCCTTTCTAGCTTTATATACATATACATGCTCTGGTAGCTACTTCGTATTGCAAAAAAGCTAAGTAATATTAGAATGATTCGGTAGAAAATGTTTTGATTGGTTTTAAAGATAAAGTTTTGACAGATCTCATAAACCAAAGCCAAAAGGGTCTGTATTTTAAAAAGCTATACCAAATTTTCATTTGCACTAACGTCAGTCTGTTAATCTTTATATCAATTCTTCATTTCAGCAACACATGTAGAAGATTAACACACCCACACACATTCCTTTCCTATAATTTTTAGCCATTCACCTAACCAAAAAGACAGATCCTGAAATGCACTGCAGTCAGAATTACATGGATCTTAACAGATCTATGCACATATTTTGATGGCCAGATAATAAGGAATTAGGAAATAGAGCTATAAAGGCTATCAATGTCGAAATTTGCAAATGAAGAGGTTTGGTTAAGGCTGTATCAAGAACTATGGGAGGGGAGGTTAATGTTATTTTTTTTAATTTGCCCATATTAGAAGAGGTGAATTTGTATCTTCAAAAATATACAGCAATTGAAAGTGCATTTTTAGAAGTCCAATACACTAAACGTTTTCCCTTCTGTGTTCAAAATGCTGTACAGACTCTCCATCACCCTGTTTTCTCAGTTGTCTTATTTATTCCTCAGCAGAACAGTGTCAAGGCAAATCATATCAAGGCACCTCCACAGAAAAAATGACCATGTATATTCAGAAGATAATAATAAATCAGTGGCAGGGATTTTTTACATTTTACACACAAAAATGCAGTTTATTATAAAAATTCCAACTGCTTTCCATCTTAGGAGAGCAAGACCTTTCTTATCTTTTGAGAAAAACCTTGAAAGGATATCTCACTGAATTCCTTTTTATGAGATTTTGGACAATGCTAAGACAAGAATATTCTCATTTCATCACATATGAAAAATAATTTGGATCATCTGAGACTCAAAGCCTACACAATCTACAAGAGAGAAATCATATGAGAAAATGGATAACAGGAAACAACTTCTGTATCAGAGCTAAAATAGGTGGTGTTTAGAAACAAGAACGAATCAGGTGTTTTACTTCAGATGTCCTGGAAGTGGGTATTTTTCCCATACAAGTTACAACGTCATTAATTTACACAATATTCAGAAGCTGGAATTCAGAAAGAGAAGCATGCAAGGAAAAGCAGCTCCCAATCAACATCCTGCCAATTAAGGTAATAGAGCTTTTACTATAGCTTACAGATTTACCGAGCTGATAATTAAACTAACTTATGCCCCTGAACTGTTAGTCTTTCATATCTCAGATAAGTGCTATCAACTGATGATGGGAGAGCTGAGTCTTTGTCTCTGCACCTGGAAAGATTTCACCAGCAGGCACTTCATGAAAATGAGTGTTTTTCTGCAGAAAGTTCTGGTTTTACTAAGTGACCCCTTTTTTGCAAAAGAATTTCACCACAGAATCATTACTCAAATTCTGGAGCATCCTTATAGATGATTTCCTGATACTATTTTTCATTAGGGTGCTTCCACAGAAAGATTGTAGTATATTCTTAATAAAACAGTTACCTGAGACACACAGAAAGACAGAGAATATGACAACAGTGCCCAAACAGGATTTAAGAGGCTGCATAGGAATTTATATTGAGCAGCAATCTATTATCCACAATATACAATAGATGGAGATGGAGAGTTAGGAGCAGTGCTTAATTTGATCAACTATGGTCCCACACCAGATCTCTCAGGTTTTTGAGTAGGCTGCATGGACAAACAAGTCTTGCAGACCTGGAAAGCCTATACCGAATCTGTCATAAGTTTCTCATTGTTAAAGGTCCACCATAGGCCTTCAAATCCTTTTTTGGCACCTAATTGGAATGGTTAAGACTATGGTTAAATGTCATTTAACAAGACTTTTCTCTGGCTGCACACCACACACCATTCGACCCTGAGGACCTCCGGGCCCCATAAACTGCCCCTCTGAGCACAAGACATAATTATTATTTACTGTGGGCTTTTTTTAGTTCAGACCACCTGAAATAACATGTGAACTGTTAATACAGCACCTCCAGTTTTGGTTGTTCTCTGTCTGCATAATTCTAAATCTAAAAATAGGACCTAAATAATCCTTCCATAATGATATGTCACAGTGAAAGAGCAGGCAAAAGAATGAGTAGGTATTACCATATACTACTGCTATGGCTGGTAGCTGTACTGTAATTAAAAATTGTTAATGGTTCTATTATAAGTGTCTAATTCATAGATTTTATCATTTAATCTTAAAAGATAATGCCTTCATTTTAGTTCATTTACTTGAGTGAGTAATCCCAGCTTGTGAAAGGAGTACTCTTAATGAGTCACATCAATAAAGAATTGGTCCCAAAATGAGAATAACTTTTACAGTGTAAACTTCAGCTAAAAGCTACATTTCTTTCTTTTTCCCCCTGTATCTCTAAACAAAAAAAAACCCAACATCATCTGAACCAAAAAGGAAACATGTAGCTGCTCACAGTTAACCCTGTATCTGTTTCAGAATGAAACAGGAAATTTATCAAGTGAGCAGTCATTCTAGAGTTATGATTTCTTTTGAAACAAACCTTTGAAATGTAGTTCAGGCATTTATCTTTGCTCACGATCAGCGGTCATTGCTCTTCTAAAGCAGAATCCAAAAGATCTGATTGCTAATCTTGTATGAGATGCTGAATTTATACTCACACATGATACAACCCCACACTCACTTCAAATCCTGTACTAATTAGTCACATCCAAAATAAATGTTTGTTCCTGCATAATGCCTGCATATCATGACTTCCTTTTGGCAAACATGAGGCTTTTACACCTGCTATGAATGTCTAGTTGATCATCGAAGATCTAATCTTTTACACAACTGTCAGTCCCTCTGCGAACAAAAAAAATTCATTTTGGTGGAGATCTTATCTGTGTTTTTATGCTGTGGGATTCCCCAGATCTATGAGGTACCCCTTGCACTTAACACTTCATGGCCTGTAACACTGTAGTTTTTCCCACAACATTATTATTATTATTATTTTAGTCACCATGTCACTATGCGTGCCAATGCACCGACACAGGTCGTGTCACTTAGCATAGCACCACACAGAAGTGCTGAATCACAGCGAAGAATGATGTTTCTTTGAGAGATATGAACTCCAGGCCACCAAGGCAAATAAAACAATCCAGTTTCTTCTGTTGAGCTGCACAAGAAGTGTGTATGTATATTGCAGATGATAGGAAAAAGTTTATCCGTCCATTCTGGCGACAGAAGGGTGCAACATCCAAGGCACTAGCAGTGCTACAGAGCCAATGCAAAGGCAGCCAAGCCAGTAAAGATTCTGATGGCTTACCTTTCTTTGAACTGCTTATTTTAATGGGAATACTGAACTCATAAAACTAGAACAGGGCTTGTAAAGGCAAAGTTTGAGCCTGACAAGCTAAAATCCTGCCATGACAAGCCAGTCCCCCAATTCTTTTAGCAATGCAGGAAGATGCTCTTATCCACACATCAATTTCAGACCACAAAGAACTTCCCGGACAGAAATTAAACATTTCTAAAAAAGCACAAGAAACCACAGATAACACCTCAGCAGCAGAATACAACCGAAAACAACATGAAGGAAGGTTTGACTCAGAGCTCAGTGGAAGTGACCAAGACAAGAATGAGCAAAAGTGCTTAGGTGTGCTAGCAGCTAAAGCCTTGTTCAAGACAGCAGACATGGATACATGGATTTTAAAAAAGGAGGTTAGGCATGTTTTTGGAAAACCTCCCCACCATTTAAATTCCAACAGGTTATTAAAAAAAAAAAAAAATCAGGAGGCCTCTGGCTGAGACTCACAGGAACTGAGGAATTCATTTTATTTATAGATGCATATATGTATATGCACCGAGCACCAAAGAGGCTTTGACGAAAAGCTAAAGTGTGTTGGCTTGAATTACTGGAAGTTATTTCTGGGTCAAAGATTTTCTTTTAAGTCTTCAATTACAAAGAAACTGGCTGAAATGCTCTCAAAATTACCATATGATGAGAGAATGCACCAGTGGGGTGGATCCTTTGGAGCAGCCTTGAACGACCCCAAAATTAGCAGCTTCTCTGATTTGTGATATAGGGAGAAAAACAATATGTATAGATCCAAAACTTAATTAATGCTTCCTCAGGTTACAGAAAGGGCACCGATTTTGACCTGGAGGCAAAGCTGGATATTGGGAATGCAAGTCTGGGATGGTACTTACCACAGAGGAGGTAGAAATAAAACTAAGCAGGCTTTCTACAGCATCCACCAATTTCCAAGCTGGTGTTCTGAAAGCCTTAGCACATGCATTCACATGAAAATACTTCTAATAAATGTCTCAGGTTGTCATATGAACAGGTAGTAGCATTTATTGAGCTTGTGTTTATGAAGCAGTGAAACAGAAAAAGTTGATCCAGTTACTGCACTATTTGGACCTCAGTAGAACACAGTGCTTTCAAACAGACGACGCTGATAGACAGACATAAATACAAAATTAATTCAAGGGTGGATAAGTCCAGACTATACTTGACAGCATTCTTTTTTTAAAGAAAGCTGGCTTTAAAAGAAAATCTCTAGATGTCTTCTGTCCAGTCTACAGTAAAATGGTTGATACAGGGCTATCTAGGAAGTTAATAAATAATGCTAGAGAAGAAAGAGGTAAAAGAGGAACTGTTAGATGGAAAGGAAAAATGGAAACAGAGTGTTGTGTACCTGACAGTTTGAAAGGGGCACTCTGACAGTGGAAGGTGCTTAATGGTACTTACTCAAGGAGCAGTTCTGGGGTGAGTTGTTTTGAAATTTTCTTTCATGGTCATGGCATATAAATAAGTGGGATGATGACTCAAAGAAGCATTGTCAATACAAAACAAAATTAAGTCACTGCAGATTAAAATTGGAATGATCTGAGGACAGGAGTAATGAAAAGAAGAGCTTGGACTGAAACACTGTTTACTTGAGGACCTAATTGAAAATGTTTTTGCCATAAATTTAGGAAATTAGTAGTAAAAAAAAAAAACTTAAGAAAAGGACCTATCTTGGCTATGAGGCACAGATTTACTTGAAAAATAAAATATCCTTCCTCTTTTGTGCCACCATTTATCTGAGGATAAATGTACAAGTAAACACACACTCCCACCGCATGTGATGCAATTTCAGATATTCAGCTGAATAGACCCCTAGCCTGTGACAAGAATGAAGGCAAAATCAGGATGTATTTTTGAGGTATTTTCTGTGGACACTGAGAACCGTGTGTGTCATTATTTGGCATTGGTAACAAGTGAAATTCTGTACTGCCATTAAATAAAAGGAAAATCAAGTGGAGAGAGGCTACTAGGAAAAAGAGATGGCTAGGAAACAAGATTATGGTTGGTGTAATAGCAAAGTTCAGAACCTGAAGCTGCAGGTCTTGGCCAATTCCTTTTCCTCAGGCTGAATTGGCAGCTGTTATTAGTCTGTCTCTATTGGAAGCAAAGTGACAGTTATGAACCAGAAGCAAAAATCTTGTGGTGTGGTTTTGCTTTGCTGCTTTTTATCAGGTTTGGGNNNTTGGGGGGGGGGGTTTGTTGTTCTGTTTTTTTCTCAGTAGAGCGCAGATATCCTAACAGGCTTTTTCAGAAAAGCTTTGCATTTATATCTACACGTTCATGCAGAACCAAGATTACAGACATAGAATAAATATTAACAAAATAACAACTCTGTTTGCATGGTTTGTCTTTCATGCCACTGAAAAGGGTGCATTGTACCATTTTACACTCAAAGGAAGAACCAGTAACTTCCAGATAGCTCCCTGCTGCATTTTTACTGGTTTATACTTTAGATTTTTTGCATTCAATCAAAGTAACAGTTTGTTGAATTTGTTATCCTGTCCTCCACAGTAGCCACAGGCAGATAATTCCTGCAACAGTTTAAACTTTCTTCCTTAACAAGGAGCTGTTTGATACCACACTGATGCATAAATTTCCTTCCTCACCTCTGGTAGGTAGAAGTTAGATTACAACCTGAAAACTTAGATCCCACATAATAGCCATTCTTTGAATATTTTTGATACAAGCTACATTACTGTTGCCAAGCACCAAACATCACTGTTAACTGGCAATACTCATCTAGGAACATGAACTATATATGACTTGTCAAAACAACCGATCAAGTCTGTGTGCTCTCTTCTCTTATTTTTCCTAAGGCACAAGTGAGGAGGGAGCTCCCAGCCACCTGAATAGCTCTATGCCCAGTCTTCTTTTCCATCAGCCCAGCACATGGTAGTCAGAGAAAAATGAGAAAATGTCAGTGAAAGGCTTCTGTGAAAGCAAACAGCAGGGACTGGGATAGATCAATGATTCTGGAGGTGGCATTGAAAAACAGCCAAAGCTTTCCTTGATAGATATGGACACACATATGCTGCACGGAGAATCAGCAATATTTCCATTGCTTCAGGGAAGCACCACTTCTTTCAAGTACACCCAACCTCATTTATTTGAGCATGTTCAGTAAGCCCAGTTGCACGAGGACTAATCAAATTTAAGTGCAAATCCTCTGGCCAGTCCATTAGGTGCTGGACATATGACTGTGGAAAGCACATGAGCCAAGTGTTTTCATAAGAAGCTGTGTAGCCAGCTGTATCAGAACAACTGTGCATCACCAACATAAAAAATAATGGTAAAAAAAAAAAAGATTGTCCACATATTAAAGTATCAACCTAAATTCCAGTTTTGCTCTACATGAGATTCTGTCTATGGTCCATCTAGTATTGCTCCAGTGCCAATTCTGTTCACTCAATTAGTGGCATGATAATACTTTTCTGCATTAGAAGCATTTTGTAAGGATCAATACGTTAAGGATTCTTAAATATTCAGATCAAATGTTATTGGATTATTAACCAAGTTAGTAAGAAATTTCAGACCCTTTTATTAATGCCATGAAGTTCACTGCCTCAGATCTTGAGAGTGATGCCACATTTGTGTAAAAAGGATTTTCTTCTATCAGTTTAAAACGGAAAGGCTGTGATTTTATTGTGAACCCTTTGTTCTTGAGTTCTGAGACAGTTAAATCGGTGTACCTCCTTGACCTTCTCTAAACCATTAATAATTTATACACCTCTTTCATTTCACCTCTTACTCATCTCTGTTGTTACGTAAATACCTTAATCTTTTTAATCTCTGCATGTATGGAACTCTATCTCTTCCTTTGATCCTTCTCATTACTATTCTCTATCTCCTATTTCACTTATGGCCTAAGTGAAATTAAGTGACCAAACTGAATGAATAGTCCAAATGGAAGGTTACTATTTTTTCATGTAAGATTAGACATCTTTGATTTATTTCATTTTCATTTGATTTATTTCAGAATATTTTCTTTTTTTTTTCCCCTTGTGTATGCAGGTGTTTTCAATAGGAAGGCCACAGTAAGAGTACAGTCTTTTCTGCGAATATAGCTGCTGACCACTTAGGATTTTGCAGGCTGAACAGGCAAATCTAATAATTTTTTCCACTTTCCACTAATCTTTTCTTACTTTATCAGCTGCTGCTGGATTACAGGCTTCCAAACAGTAGCTCTCTACATTCTGCACCATGGTGGTCTCTCCATTTTGCTCTTACTAATTTATTCTATCTCTCCTATGTCAACACAACTTTTTCCTAAGATTTGCTCAAAAATCCTGGGTTTTTTTCAATTTTATTTGTTACTCAAATATTTAGGATCCCACCATATCTTGTATTGCTGCCTTATGCCATTGCTTTGCATGAATCCAAACCTGACAATCTGGGCACAACAAGAAGACCTTCACTCACCCATTTCACTGTTCTGTGTTTAGCTTTGCATTCCCTTATCTGCTCCAGTGGACTCTCTTGCTTATCTGTTAGGATCTTTTCCTGTCTGCCTTCCTTTCTGTTTTGCGTTGAATCAACAGTCTCCTGCCTGTCTGTACAGCACACCAACTGTGCTGTACCATCATTTTGTGCTACCCATGAAGAAGGTGCCCTTGTGCTCCATGTCCCGTTGATGCCAATTTAGTTAAATCCAGCTGCAGCACAGCGTGGACTATTGTGTGAGTACAGTAATATCAGGCAAAACACATGCTTTGCAAAAACCCTGGGGCTCCCTAGGCAGAGCCCTTGCCTGCACGTCCTTCATCAGGCACTTCCCAGAAATGTGTGTCTTGTCTTATGGGTGACTGTTACCAGAAGTAAAATCTATTCTCACCTTCTGCCAGAACTGAGATGGGTAAAGACTGTATCACATATTGTCTTTGAATTCATCATCCAGTAATATACATGCTCTCAATTGGATATCTATGTCTGCCAAGAAAGCAACCCTCTGACCGGACTTAGTGATGTCTTTCATTTCATATATGAACTGCTGTCCATTTCATGCCAACTGCTAAGACTCCAACTCAGTTCTCTACAAACAAAATGTCCCCACCACACAGCTCACCCATCATCTCGTGTAAGAAACAGCTTCATGCATTACATGTCCTCACAATCTGGTCAATGCCAGAGCATAAACTCTTTTTCCCCTTAATCCCCATTTACGGAGTTATGTTGAGAGAGAGAGCACACACACATCTCAAGAAAAGAAGCAAATACAACAGTATAGTCCATTGCTGGAATTCATCTCACACAGATGTGTGCATTGTGTTCAGGAAAGCCAGTTCAGTGTCAGCTACTAACAGTAACTCTTGCTCCCAGCTACATAGCTCTGCAGTCTTCACAACACTCAACTTGGAATGCAGTTTTTCTCACAGTGCTGGTACGTAGAAGTGAGATGGTGGAAATATTTGTTTGCAAAAAGCTTGGTCCCTAAAACGGTGGACCGAGGGTTGCCCGCCCTGCCCGGGTGGCCAGCCTGGGGGGCAGTCAGGACTCCCGGTGCCGCTTTAGATTGTCCAGATAGCGAGGGGTCCTGGTCTCCGGTCTTAAGGAGCGGCTCTCGTCCTGCTCCGGCAGACGCCCTAGCCACGAACTATCCTGGCAATCAGCCTGAGGCTATCAGGCGGTTCAGCTCTTTAGTGATTTCTGGTCTCAGTGATAATCAGCTCGCAGCTTGCCAGGTAGTCGCTTATGCTAGCTCAGGGGTGAAGAGACGAGAAGAAGCCGACCGGAGCTTTTCCACGAATTCTTTATTGGGGGTTCCGTTAAGGGGTCCAGGAACGGCGTCTTCTCCCGAAGTGGGCAGAAGTAGGGGTTTTTATAGGATTAGGTAGGATTGGGATAACTAGCCAATAGTCTGAGGTCTTGGTGTTTTGACCTATAGTCTTAGGACATCTGGAATGTAGCCAATAGTGTTACAGGGAGATAACAGGTCCCCATCTCTTTCTTAAGGCAAATTTTTTGTCTCTTGATGTCCCCACCACTTCAGCAATCTAATACATTTGGTAACCACAGAATCCTTGCCTTTCAGCAGTTCAAGTACTTTAGGCAAATACTTTGACTATAGTACTTTTATTCTTCAAATGTTTGCTCTTGGATACATGAGTCTTCTTACCTTGGACTGATACATATCAAAACCTATAACAAAGGCTATTTGTAAGAGCATGCAGCATCCAAGACAGTTATTCATCCTCATTGCCTTCCCTACTATACATCAATCTTACATATTCCTAATAGCATCTCAAGGTCTGAAAATTATTTCCTAGAAATCTACAGAGCTCAGTTACTCTCACCTTCTCCTTGACCATGTTTTCATTAATATACTTTCCACAGTATTCACTCATAATTTGTTGCACCCTCATATTATGTGTTGCATTCTCCTTGATGCCTCATTTACCTTCAAGAATATCATCAGTACTGCTCTTAGGACCTTTTCTTGTGCATGTTTCATTGACATTAGAATTCCTTTGAAGAGAGACAGATACCTAAAGCTACTTGTGGTCAGCCCAGTGCTAACAGTAAAGGTAGCTGCCTTGCCTTACTATACCAAAACATTTACTTGACTTCACCTAAAATTGTATTTTTATCCTAAAACAGATCCTATATCCACAGTCTCTGGATAAGGCTAATGACTTATTTTTAATGTGACTCCGGTACAGGTTCTGATATTACCTGAATATTACCACCCTCATTTCTTGTGCAACTATATTACCACTGTAGTCTGCTGTAAATATTTTCTGTACACAGTGTGGTAGTTGGTATGGTTGCCAATTCCTTTCTATAGGGAGTTTAAAAACATTTCATTGTCTCATATAGTAAACATGGGAATATACTTCTAAAACAACCCTGCACTGTAGGTATCCTTTTCCTTGAAATATATTTGCATGCTGCTAGACAATTTTCATTTCTCTTTTCCATCAAGGACTTCATTGCTGTTCAACAGTGGGAGGTTCAGTCCCATCTGGACTACCGGAAATTCTAACAAATCACTTATCATTGGAGGAGGAAGGGTTTTTATAGACAATATGTATTCACTTCACTGACTTCAGAAAGGTTTTACCACCTCTGACCACTTTGTAGACATTCTTCCTAAATCTAACCACTTTTCAGGCTCAGCTATCAGCTGTAATTACAAGGCAGCTGGAATGTAATTGGTTGCCAGTCTAATAACACATCTTCAAACATTATTTGACATGAATACATACATACATATATTTATTCATTTGGAAATCACTTACACATGGCAATTACCCATACTGCTGCTGACCATTGTGATGTTAGTTGCAGATTTGGGATGAGAAGTATTTCTAGTCCTTATACTTGTCCACAGACTGTCCTAGTAGCATTTCTGCTTTTCATGCTGCTTTCTGATGTTTGCCCTAAACCAGAGTATCAGCCTCAATGTCTTCTAATTCCTCATTTTCTTTATTGTGAGCCAGTAGATTGGTTTCAGCTTTTTTCCTAGTAGCAACTATAACTTTGATACCTTCCCAGGAGAATGCAACAGTTGTGGTTATTGGAAGTGCTGCTGCACAGGATATATGTTTCCTGACAGTCTTTCCCGTAAGAAACCTGTCTGCCACATACAAATCTGTCATTAACAAGGAATCTTTAATGTTTCCAAAGTTTCTGAAGCTACAAGACTTCTAAGCTCTTGTTATAATTATTTCCTCTTCTGCTTGTCTTTAAGTAGAAAATAACAAGATGCACAACAGCCTCTTGTCCATGATCTCCTTCTGTGGGGTCACATTACTCACTAAGCACTTTTATCAGTCTTCCCAGTATTTCAGACACAACAGCATCTAATTTGCTTCTCTTCCATCTTTTCCCAGAAAGATAGCAAAGAAAACCTTTACTGTCCTTTTCTCATCTTTATTCCTTTGTGCACATGCTCAATTACTTTTTTAACCGCTTCCTTGTTTGTGTAGGCTATTTTGTCTGGAAATCCACCATTAAATTTTTAAAAGTCTCTCCAGACCACATGTTTATTCCTAGTTTTGTTTTCCATTTAATAATATCTGAAGAGGAAGGGGTGTCTCTCTGTAATTATGGCTGCTGACATGTTTCTGCACCCTGTAGTGGACAGTAGTACCAGAAGACTCCGTGTTTATAACATCAACCTGGCTTTTTAACAAGCTATTTACACAGATGCAATTAACAGCAAAGCCACGTGCATGCAGATTAGTTTATGTGTGGTCTTTCAGATCTCCCTGCAACCAATGTTCTTTCCCCTGGTTTCACACAGGTTGCTGCTCTCAGTCATCTTTGTTTACTTTCTGCCTAAGGAATTGTACGTGATTTAACAGCAGCTAGAGAAGTCAGATGCTGAGCACTTATCAGTGGTGGTGGCAGCTGTTAGTCCAATAAATCTGTCTTTTCCAGCTTGCCTGGAAAATACATTATATTTAGGTACTCACTTAAGCAAGACAGAAACTGTGTTAAACAGAATTCCTTTCAAACAAGCCAATTTTAAGTATTAGCTCTCACAACACTATTTGCTTCCTAGGAAACTAAATTTTTGAAAATTTCTGCTCATATTGCACATATAATACAAAAATACACAGGCAAAACAAGCAGTTTTGAGAACTGATGAGCTTTACTTGAACCCATTGCCATCTTCGCAGATCTTATCTCACTTGAACTGTGTCAACCATAGGGGACATCCAAAAAGACTGTGCCTGATAAAGCAGTATATTATGCTGATAGAAGAACCTTTAGCATACTGAAATTTACTCTTTGATCATAGACTAGGATGGTATCACCAAGAAAAGGATAAAAGGCACATTTAAAATTACTTCAGGTTAAATATTTATACATTACCATTTCTAAATTGAAATGCATATAGAGATGTTCTAAAACATACGACCTACTAAAAATAAACTCGAAGCTCTTCCTCTACTGTTTGACTCAAGCAGCTAAACATAGCAAAATATATCACAATATTTTGATATAGCATTAAAACATGACCAATAAAATGTGTTCTCTACTGTGCAGGGCTCTTTAGTTATTAATCCAGAAACATCCCCTAATAATTCAGGCCAGTCTGAAATAATACGGCATTTTAGACCTTATGTTTAAAGCATTGTGCTCCTCACTGTAAACCAGCAATTAAAGATTTATTTCACACTTAAAAATTAAACAAACAGCTATCAAAGCATGACACAGCACCAATTACAAAATGAAGACCATATTGCCTCTAAGAAAATCCAGCTGTTTTTCATTCATCCAAATACATTCAATCTTACTTAAAAATTAATATCTAAGTAAGGGCATACTGTATTTTTCCAGGAGAAGAGACATTGCAGGTTTCCTTACTTCGCACTGCAGAAGTGGCCACATCTGCTCACCTCAGAAAGCATGTGGATGTTCAAACATGGTATCAAGCTATATATTTCAAGGAGAAAATTTAGCTGCCTGGGTGTCACACTTTAATTCAATATAGCTGAAGAAGGAAGATGAGAATTTCAAAAAATTTTCTGAGTTAATTGATTGATGAATAACAGCTTCCAAGAGCAGACCTTTATTCATCTCATTTCATATACCCTGATCTGAAATTCACTCGGATTACCTCAGGTCATAAAAAATGATAACTAAGGACACACTGAAGTGTGCGCTGCACACTGCATACTTGCATTTTCTATTTTCTAGCATTTTTCTGGGATTTTAATTTACTGGAGATACATGACCAGACTACCTAGTTCTATAAAACTGTTTTTAGAGCTTAAGTCTAGAAATATTAGAAGTAAGTATCTCCCTGCAGTGTTTCTGTGAAGGGCAGTAATGACCTGGTACCATTTCCCTCTCTCGGGAGAGATAAACTTTTTACAACTATCCAACACAAACAAATGTGAAAACTTCTCAGTTCCAATGGTAAAATTTTTTATAAATATAGTTATTGATGCAAATATTTCCATTTTTTCTGCCAGATTAGCTTTCCTGCCCAAGAGCTTATACAATTGAAGAGGTACAAACATCTTGGCAATAAAAGAGAGCCAGCATGAAGTCTGAAGCATGAAATCTTTATATATCATAACTTATTGTGGATCTATCCCATTTTATCACTGCTGAATGGTTTTAAAAAGTTGAATTCCTTCCATTTGTGCAACTCCAGCAAGCACATACAACTCTTTCGATTACAGATACCTAATAGCAAACAGACAAATTGTCTAAACAGTAAAAGGGAAATTTAAGAGATTTGGGCTTTGAGATAGCAAGAGTCGATTAGAAACATAATAAAAACATAAAGCTTTGGAACAGTTCAAAATACTTAAAGAATGATCTACCATGCTCCACGTTCAGCAGCTGCAGAGCTTGCAGTACACCTGGTTTGAACCAGGCAGAGCCCTGTACAGAGCAGATGTGTTTTTCACAGGGACACGCATGTTCTACACTGGGTAGGCATGACACACACTAACTACACTTAGCCCTTTACTGGGCAATGGATGGAAGACAAAGATACGCAGCTTGAATGAGCAAACATTCAGCCTGTGAATTACTAGAGGAAAAATCTAAATTCACAGAGAACTCAGGGTTATTTGTTTAGCATAATCCTAAAAGGTGTTCTATTCACACAGATTTTTATTTAAAAAGGAACACTTGTTCTTCAAAAATAAAGAAATGTTTTGCAACAGAACTCCATCATCTCTGATACTGATCATGGTGGTTTTCTTTTGTGATGAGTATGAAGGAGTATGAGCAGTTTCAAGCAGGCCATATCAGGTAAATACTATCAACATTCATATATATTCAATGGGACAGACAATTATTTTCTGGCTTATTTTGGCGTCCATCAGCTCTATGGATAGACCTTCTTTTTGCCTTCTGGAATGTCTATAGCAATATTGGGAAATTGATTTCTAAACAATAAACTAGACTGGAACTTTTGTAAAAAGTAGTGGGTTTTAAAACCTCAGGCTTTTGGAAGTCAGTTTCTAACAATGTGAACTGTCATGGCAAGGGGTTTGTTTGGTACAGCTAGAGCAAAGAGGACAGGCAAAGTACAGAACAGAACATTACAGAAGAGGACATTATTGAACAGAAGAGATAAAATGGAAGGCCAAAAAATTATGAGGAATCAGAAGGTTTAAGAAATTGTGAACTTCAAAATTACCGTTTTACATATAGCTTGGTGAGATAAGTTGTCAGCTAACTGATAACATCTCAACAACTGTGTAGAATAGCAAAAAAAAACCAAAAACCTCAGACTCAAGCTGAATTTGTCACTTCTTCACAGTATTTCCCTGCAAAAGCTCTACACCAACTCAAGTAGTGCATCTAGCAGAGAAATCCCATGTATTTTTGAGAGCGCATAAGCTTTCTTCAGGGATGTGCTACAGGATCATGTGACTGATTTGCCCTCAGGATGCATCTTATGAAGGTCAGCAAAATGAGCTCAGCTTCTGAGGCCCACTGAGTCCTACTTCAGGTGCTTTGTGTGGGCTCAAGTTACATCTCAAGGAAAACTGCTTGTAACAGAGACATATAATTTCAAGGTTTCAAAGCATTCTGGGACCACGCAACACACGTGAAATGTGTAGGTACAGCCAGAAGCTGTTAACAGCTGTAATATAATTTGTATCTACCTCTTAAGTTACATAAGTATATAATAAGGTCACATGGCCAAATTTAGCTCTGCTTGCTCTGATAACTGTTACCTTCACATTTACCCTTTCTTAGCTTGCTGCTTGGAAAAGATTTTTCGCCCTGTTGGTGGTTAGGTGTCTTTCATTTTGTTCCTTCTTAGCTACAGAATTTTTCCCATTAGTTGTGGGGAAACCTGACTGCCAAAGCGGGGTGGAGCACTGCAACAGGCTCCCCAGGGAAATGGTCACAGCACCAGACTGACAGAGCTCAAGAAGAGTTTGGACAGCACTCTCAGGCCCATGGAGTGTTTCTTTGGGATGGTGCTGTATTAGGCCAGGAGTAGGACTTGATGATCCTTGTGGCTTCCTTCCAACTCAACTCATTCTGTAACTAAGGATGAGTTTCACTAAGAATTCCAAGGCTTTATTATGAGGATCCTATTAAATAGTCAAGACCTTGCATTCAAAACTGTTTGGAAAAGAGAGTTTTGTGACACAGGTCAGTTATTGTCCAAGGTTTTGGGGTATTTGACTTTGCTGCAATTAAATGCAAACAAAAACAAACTACAACAAAAAAAAGGCAACACAAAACCAGTAGGTTAATGCATTTACAAAATATTTTTGCCACATATTAAACAGGAGAGACTATTTAAAATTAGTTAGTTTGTAGCTCTGGCCCTTATTCATTTCCTTCCTTCAGTTTTCTTCTTCAGAGTTGGGAAGGTAGTCAGAAATGAGCTCAGCCCATTTTAATCACATCTTCCCTTCAGAATCAACCAACACAGCACCATTGGCAAAGAAAAGAATATAACATTTCAAGAGTGAGCAAGCTTATTTGCAAACTCTCATCAATCTCATTTCTGTTTCATTATTTTTCTGGGAAAAATACTTTTATGTCACCACTATATCCTTGCAACAATTATCATCTTCAGCTGCCTTTACTTATTTCTGTAAACTAATGCTTTTTATTAATAAATAAAAGTGGGATCTAATAAAAAATGCTGGCAAAGCTAGCAAAAAAAAAAAAAGCCTTTGAAGCAAAAGTATTCTGGTGATCATTATCCTTAGACACCATATTAAAGGCTTTCTCTTTTATTCATCTTAACACTGTAGACAAGAGGTAAGTGCTTCCAGAGAGCAGTGGAATGAAGGTGCCACAATATTAGCAGTATCACAGCAAGTAGCAGACAGGCTCTGGTGTGACAGAATAATAATAGAAAATACATCCATTTCAGGGAGGAAATATACTAATTTGTAGTCAGCTCCACTCGGAGAGATACTGAAAACAATTCCTTAAACTGGCCTCCTAAGAAAGATGGTAGGTTATTAGCTTACTGCCTCTTTCTCAAGAGACACAAACAAGTCCATTACACAGAAGAATGACAAGTGCTGTTTTTGAAGAAGGGTAGTTAACTATCTCTTCTAATACCAATATCACTTGGCTCTTCATCTCACCTGCATCTCCCAGCACTTTGTCAAAGTTGCGTTTTATAGTCCATTTCAGCAAGGGAATTCAAAACCAAAGCTTTTGTCAAAGTGGAGGTGCCTCTGAGGAGCCACAAAAGAGGAAAAAGCATGCCTAAAGTGTTTTTCTTCCCCACAACAATATTCATTTCCTTGTTCTCATCCTTCTGAGCTCACAGCTTGAGTAGGTTCCATACCAGAGTAATAGAGAGAAGGGTAAAGGCAAGCAGAGTGACTGAAAGGAAGCAGTGAGAACGAAATAAGGATCTGTAAAACCTTGAAGGAACTATAGTCTGATAGAACAGCATGTGGAAAGTTTTCACAGTTGAGAGGGCCTAGACCCAGAGGCAAAATAGTTCATTACCATTTAGCTGACCTGTCCACAGATATGACAACCCTGCACTGCACTACATAGCAAGTTCTAGTGGGGAATGTGCACCTGTAGCACAATGAGTAACATTCCACCACAGCCTAGGGGACAAAATAAAGAAGCAACTAACTGAAACTCCTAGGAAATTTAGTAGGCAGCAGGTAATTCCCAATCCTGCAGACTGGAGTTTTCTTTTCCCAGAGCTGCTAAACGAGAAAAGGCTCTATTAGGCTCCTAGCGCATGGAACACAGTTGTGATCACCTGTTTATATACAGAAATGTATTTCTTTCCCTTATATCATTACTCTTCTACAGAGGTCAAGGAACGTAAGAAAAACTCTCTTCTGTGCAATTCACTAGAGCAGAATACAGAGCTCCTCATCCAGAAATCCTTTAAGCAATGCCTTTGCTAGTACAGTCCAGCAAAGCATAATCTACCGTATGGAGGTCACAGTAGACACTGCATTGGCTCAATTTCAGCAATTATCTGGAAAACACTTTTTCAGCCACTAAATCAAGTTTGAAAAAGCCAAATCATTCTCAGTAGTAAGCCTCTGCACTCCTCAGTGTTTAGGCCTCATGGAAACAGTCATTGCATCTGTAACCCCAAAAAACCTACTCACTCTTAGACAGCTCTTCACAATCCCTAGAGTCAGACTTCACACTTAAAATTCATCCCTCTGGATTTAGGCAGGATTTTACATATGGAACAGTGCCCCAGTTATTGCTTATTTGGTTAAGAATTCCTGTGAACCATAAATAACAGGGTTTGAGACAGAACTATTAATGAATGTTTATCTGTATCATCTGATTCCAAGTTTGACCACAGATTTCCTTACTGCTGCTATGATAGGTTTCATGGGAATCCTTTTAGTACAATTTAATTTCTTAGCTACCACTTCCTTCACACCAAGGGGAAAAAAAGTGAAAAAGCTGAAAAAACTGGTAGGTCCCCTAGCAGTGCAATTTTCAGATAATCCCTCTGTTTAAATGAACAACGACAAAAACATTTATTTCTGAGATCTTTAATTCCAGCCACCCCTGAGCCTTTCAAAATAAATTGCACACTAGAAATAAAGCAAAATACAATAGATCAGTTTATCTGTATTTTCCTAGAGTACAGTTCTATTCTATGCAATACTCCTGCCTGTTTAGTAATGTGGGAAAGACTGCAATTTGCTGTTGTTGCAGTCCCGAGGAACACAAGTCCCTGCTGAGAAGTTCAAGTCTGTTAAAAATCCCTATAAAATACATGCCCTTTAGAGAAATGGTGTGCAAGAGGCTTGAAGGGTTTAGTTACTACTCAGTCATGTAGAAGATAGCACATAACTTCGAAAACAGTTGTCTTTTCACAAGACATTAATTCTATCACCTTGTATTAATTCTATAACACACATTTAACTGTACCTGGCCAGGCTCCCCTATGTGCAAGTATTTGCACTTATTCTGCTTTGAAATAAAGAGCTTGTAAAGTGGCCATCCAAAACAGATGGGACATATAACATCTTCTTTCTAATAGCACATAGTCCTCAGCATCAAAGAATTGTTTAAAATCTCCAAATTCTTAAATATTGGTAAACTACCACAGAGACAATTTGATTAGAACGTATGGCCAAAAAGCTACTACGAGACAAAAATTTTTGTTCTAGAAAATTGCAGATTTAATCTGGAAGAAGTATAAAGCTTATTGCCAAAAATAATCTCTCCAGAACCAACATAAACGTCCAAGTAAACTTCTGTTTAATTTCAGTACTGTTTGATTGCTGTTGTCAAGAGCCATAGTCATAGGCCATGAAGTCACATCACCTTAACTATTTACAGTTAAAACCTATAGTTAATACCTATAGTTAATACCTTAACTGTTTATAGTTTACATTTACTACATAATTGAGTTTACTTGTGCATTGTCAAAAGTAATTTTTAAAGGCTTCAGGGCAGAAAACTGAACAGGTGATGCTATGAAAAATAAGACAAATGTCTGGTGTGTGCCCATAATACAGTAAAAGCCAGTGACATACTTCCACAGTTAACAATATTATGAAAAAACAAACCATATTTGCCATAGAATTATGTTTTGCCTCTCATGTGATCACTTCTTTTCTTATTTGCACACTTCTATTGCCTTGTATAAATCCACCATCTCTACATCTTCATTTTTCTAAGCAGAATACACTGGGGGTTTTTGCCTCCCCACCAAACCTGAACTGTCCTTAATTTGGTAGAGTTAAGATTCACATGTGAAAAAAAGGAAACAAGAAAAGCCTATACATTATTTGACAGTGTTAGACATGACTACAGAACTGGGAAAAAAAAATTGCATGTGCTATCATACTGCGACATTATATTCCCAGGTGGTGAAATGATGATACACTTTTGTCATAGAAAATGTTAGGTGCTTTGGAACAGTATCACTTGCTGTTTTGAGAAAGAAAAATTCTAAGTTATCAGGAAACTTACAGGATGGCTGCATCCAACACTGAAGAAAATTAGTTGAAAATAGTTTCAACTTCACTGCCCAGAGCATACATTAAATGCATTATCTGTATTGAGCTCTGCTGCAGCTCTAAATTTAGTGAAATGTGGTTTTCACCGAGGCTAATGAAACTGGTAATCCCTATGGAGAGTGAAATTTCAGCATTTTCCTTATTCAGTGGCTTCTCATTTTCCAACCAGACCACCTCAGGCTATGATTTATCAAAGCTCAGATGCAAGGATTGAGGGCCTTTTCAAATACACGGGTAGGAAACCTTTTTGGAAAATTTGGTTCCCAAGGAAGAAACGATGATACTATTGCACTATTATAAACTCAGAATTAGTTGATACCTAGCCACTAAAACTGCCTTCTTTTGACCATGACCTAAAATACAAGTGTAATTATCAGAAGACTTTCAAAACATTATTGAGGTTTTGTTTTCAGCTGTTTTTTTGTGAGTTTATTTTTTTTCCCCACAAGAGGAAATGTCTGTACTCCTATTTCAGCGATCCCTAAAACTGGAGTGAGACAGACACCCATGGGCAATTGGCATAAGCTCAGCAGCAGCAAAGCTAGTCTACCAAAAATTTTCAGAGAAGTCTAACCTAGCCATGTGAGTGGGATTGTTTTGTCTTGTGACCAGGGTGGTTTCCATCCAAGACTAAAAGCTCTAATGCGGAATTTACTGTATCATCATGTCAGTGTTTGTACACAGATTCAAAGATCAAAAAGCCCCGTTTGATGCTTAGTAAAAACTTAGGACTTACCTCTAGATTAAGACATCTAAAAATCAGGTTCTACAGGTTTTCACTCCCACTGTAACTAGCGGAGAACTGATCAATGTAGTTGGTAGAATCCAAAAGCAATTCAGCTGAAAAGCCTCTTCTGAATTTGGCAACTCATAAAGCCAGTATAGTTAAAAGCACTGTTTCTGTGGCCAGTTTTATACAAATGACAGATGCATCTGGCCACCCACTTCATTACTTTCAACTACTCAACCCAAATGACCAGGGATGCATGCTGTTGTGGTGTAACCTCAGCAAGTTAGTCACATGTTCATTCCCCCCCTGCTGGGATGGGGGAGAAAATCAGAAGAGCAAAAGTGAGAAAATTTATGAGTTAAGATAAAGACAGATCAATAAGGTGAAGCAGAAGACACACGTACACGCAAGGAAAGCAAAACAAGCAATTAATTCACTGCTTCCCATGGACAGGCAGGTGCTACAGCATCCCCAGGAGAGCAGGGCTCCATCACATCTAACGGTAACTTGGGAAGACAAACATCATCACTCCAAACGTCTCCCCCTTCCTTCTTCCCTTCTTTAGATGCTGAGCATGACTCCATACGGTATGAAAAATGCCTTTGATCAGTGGGGGTAGCTGTTCCAGCTGTGTTTCCCCAACTCCTTGTGCACCCCCAGTCCTCTCACAGGCGGGGCAGTACGAGAGGCAGAAAAGGCCTTGACTCTGTATAAGCCCTTCTCAGCAATAACAAAAACGTCTCTCTATTATCAACTCTGTTTCCATCAGGAATCCAAAGCAGAGCCCCACAAGAGCCACTGTGAAGACAATTAACTCCACTCCAGCTCAAACCAGCACACATGCATAGCAGGATCAATCACATGGTTTTTGTCACAAGGCAGAAATTCACATTTCTACGTACCATAAACTCTACTTCATCATCACTATCCGTATTTTGTCATCACTATCCATATTTTTACTCCTCTCTGTCTTTACATCAAGGGTACACTGTAAAGCAAACAAAGAAAAAGTGTAGCAGTTCAGATTTGGTTTAAAAACATAGCTCAAAAGGTCTAATTTCCTACCAGCATTCAGTCCTTTTGGAGAAATATATACCCATAATCTAAGCCAAGCACCTAAAATTACCTAAATGCCTGAGCTGCCTGCTGAAAATACACTGATCCTATACATCCTCTATGCAGCTCTTGCTGATTGACACCTATGAAATCCAGTATGGAATTTCAATTGCCCCCTACACAGACTGCTCCAGCTCTGCCCAACAATTGCACCTCAGCATTACAGCAAGGTTCAAGCATCCTCCCCAGTATGACATTTAATTGAAAATGGCTTGCCCCTCAGGGAAAGTCTGGATGAAGATGCTAAAGATATCCCCTGCAGATCAGCTTAAAAGCTTTTTAGCTTGGCTAATAGATGGAAGTCTCATTGTATTAGTATCAGCTAATTGATTTTGGGGAACAAAACCCCCTTGCTGTAGGTTTAGCCTGCCTTAAAACTGCCCTCTAGTTTGCTGGTAAAGCTGAATAGTCAGAGAAGAGTCTTAGCAGATGTGGCAGAGACTGGAAATTGGATGTTTTCCAACACAGCAATTGGTATAGACACTATCTGGATTATGCAGTCCCTTATTAAGTAGTGTCAAGGATTAGCCAGAACTAAAAACACTTGTGGGATTAGGGATTTATTTATATGAGGACAATCAGGAAAGCGAATTAACTAAAAATGTTACTTTAAAGAGAAGCTGTAAAACTACATTAAATCCTAATGTGGATGTTCTCCTTTAGAAACTACATTTGAATGATCTAACTTCACTGATGAAGTAAATTAAATTAAATTAGGACCACTTGAATTCTGGATAAGAAGGTCCTTAGGGGTTTAAATGACGTTTAACTGATCTACTTTTAAGTCACATCTTTAGTTGACTCACATTAATTTTCACGAATTGCTCCATGTAGATAAGTCTCAAGTTCTGAAATGAGGAAAGCACATAAAAAGAAAAGTGTCTGCTAAATTAATGGCAACAAAACATTACTAAAAACAGTTGCAACACAGCTTGTTCATCTGCAAAGGCAATAGCAATCCCAATGACTCTGGATCTGCATACTGAAGGACAAGATTTAGTAAAAGGCTCTCAAGTCTTCTTGTGACAATGCCCAGCTGAGGCTTTTTCTGTATTTCTCAGATTGAAAACTGCTTGCTCTGCAAGCCCTAAAACAAGATTTTGGATTTTAGGAAACTCTAAACATTTAAGAAGGCATTTGGGCCAAAATTAAGATTCATAATTAAAGAGCTGTAAACTATTGGTGTGTCAAGCGAGTACCCTTTTTTATTTTTCATTCCAAGCTCAACTGCTGGAGGCAAAACAAACAAAAAAAATCCCTCATAACTCTGTTCCTTTTTTTTTCTGTTTCTGTAATCTATGCAATCCATGGTTGAAAACACATAGCCAATCTATTTCTTGTATTGTATCAGAAAGCCAATGGGACAAATGGTATCACTGACTTTTCTGCTTTTTGTTCAATATCCTATTTCCAGAGTGGAAGGAACTATGTAGTTTCATTATATTACTGATATTTGAGTCAAATTGTGCAACAATTCTTTTGTTGCAAATTCAGCTAATTAATCATTGTCATCCTTCTATTGTGCATCTAGAATTCCTTCTGTGATTTTTCTGTCTATAGAACAATTGCTATTACAGATACTCATATTCAGGGTGTACATAAAACTTTATTCCCTCATACACTTTTCCTCAAGTGGGATACTATAAGAATATGCATTTAAATTTTAATACTGGGCATCATAAATAGTTTTTCCTCACAAAGAGGTGGTTTTTTGAATCCCTCTTGTGACATGCGCAGTAATGAGCATATTAACACAGTAGGTGGATTGCAGTTATTGCAGTTGAGAGAGTATATCTATACTGAGAGGGAGAAAAAAAAGGCTGGAACCAGGCTAAAATATGCTGAACCATCAGTTCAATTTCTTTTGTCTTCACCACTGTTGGTTAATAAAGGTAAAAGCACCCATATTATGCCCCAAAAACAACCTCACTGATTTTCCTTGTGCAGAGTACAATCTGTGAAGGCCTAACCTTTGCAGCTGATAGCAAACACATGTTTAGATGAAACTGCAGGTCTTAAAATACCCTGCTCTTGAACACATGCACTTACAAGGATGTTATGTCTAATTTTGGCCTTTTTGAAGGGCAACTATTTTCAGAAGCCATTTTATTGGAAGTCTTAGGATACTTGCAGAAATAAAGTACTACATGTTGATTCAGTAGAAACCAAGGTTCTAAGGGTTCTAAAATCAAGATCCAACTGATGCTTTCTCCTCACTTAAAAGAATAAAAGCAAAAGATACTTTGCACCCAAACCCAGACATCATGCTATTTTCATTAATTATAGTCTGAAAAACCTTCAGAGCTCTTCAAAGAGCAGAAAACCTAAAAAGCTTACAGAAGAGCTTAGTTTGGCACCCTTAATTTTTTTTCTTATGAAGTGGAGACTTCAGCATTTTCATTACTAATTCCTGATGCTTTGCCTATTACATCATCATTTTCAATAGAAAGGAAACATAACCTGCTTATTTCAGAACACTGAACAAATCAACAAAAGTGGAAAAGGGGTTGCATTTATAAACAAGGTAAAAAATGCAATTTGTCTCTGAACTTTCTGGAAAACATAAGGGGCTAAAACCAGAGAGGTTAAGGGGAGGAAAGTTTGCCAGTTTTAAAACTGAAGAGGAAGCCAATTTAACCTTGACTTAGCCAGTGTTTGTGAAATCCTAGCATCCATGCAGACCTTTAAATGAAAAATGTAACCTTGTTTCTCAATTACTCTGGGGTGATAGCGACTGCAGAAATTCTATGGTTCTGGTATAAAAGTATTCTGATTTTATTTTCCATTGGAAAAGATAAATTGTTTCATTCTCAGGTTTTGAACTCATAACGGCTTAAGCACACAAGTAATCCTTCTGATTTCTGAAATACCATCTATTTTTCAGGACTGTGATTGTTTGTTTGTTATGTGTTTGTATTCACTTTTTCATGACAAATATAACAAGTAAAATTGCAAAATCCTGCTTAGTTCAGCAAAAAACCACCCTGCTTTCTGCTTGCTTAACGAGCTGAATCTACTCATGAGTGGTTGAACAAGTAAAAGTGACTGTAAAAAATAAGTTGGACCTTGGGGCAGAAGTAAGGGAAAGTGGAAGAGGAAGCAGAGATAACAGAACCTGAAATCCTCCTTTCAGCAGTGTCAAACTATTGGATGAGCTCAGAGATTTCATCTATTTGCTGGTTTAAAGACCCAAGTATGACGTACAAGAACAAGCAAAGCCTCTCTACTCACTTCCCTTCCTTCCCAGGGATACAGTTCTGCTAAAAAGAGCTGTTTGGTCTTGTAAGATTTAAGAAACATTTCTTTTTAATTGATGTTCAAGCATTTCTAGTATCTCCACTGCATTGAACACAACCTAATAGGGAAAGACCTGCCTACTTAATAATAACTGCAATGTTTTCTCATGCTAGTCAAGAGTATTGAGTCTCCTGCCAAGACATTTCTCTACAGTTTATCAAAAGCAAAGCTTTTCTTGCTGTAAAAATTAAAACTAATTTTTTTCGGTTTCCATCCTCTCAGAAAACAGCTTGTGCAGCTAAACTTGAGTCCCTTCCAAGTACCTTTTTTGACTACACATCATGCTTCAAAATTTAAAAGAGAAAAGTTTTCCTTTATGAAAGTCAGCATTAAAAGCTTTTAATAAAAAATTGGTTTACAACTTTAACCATAAAATTGTTACTGGAAGACTATATTCTCAAGATGGGAAATATTTTGGAAGAGAGAAACAGAAATTTATTTGTAAACAATCATCAACACGTACTAGCAGACTTTGCTGGAATGCACAAAATGCAGTAGAGGAAAAAATGTTGCCCTTTTCTATCTATATTTAAATTAGACTTTGTTCAAAAGCCCATTTCAGATCAGATTTTTTCTTTGCTTAAACCAACACTGGAAGAGGTGAACTCTTTAAAAAAATAAATCCCCCCAAATGAAAAAAGAGGATTACCCAATTTTATTTTCTGTCCAGTTTTGATAAAACCTCAGTGATAAAAACCCTCTTGTGCTATCCTACATAATACATTGATACATAAACAGCATGTGCAAAAATCCTAAAAATACAAGAAACTTTTAATGAATATTAAAAACAACCTATCAAAGTCACCAGCCCTACACTGTAAAATAATACAAGTACAGAGACCAAGAAGTCCCACAGGACAGCCTTTCACATTGTCTTCTGCTCTTTCCTTGGATTAGAAATACTGTCATGGCAGGTCCTTTTACAAAATTTACCGCAGACAGATAAAATACATGATGTTTTCATTCTGAATGTTAATCTACAGACCCCCAAATATACCAATAGTTATATTTAAGCAGCTAAATTTTACTATTGATTGGAGAAAGGAAAACAGATGTGTGTCTGTGTGTGTGCATGTATAGGAAATGTAAGTGTAGGAGGGAAGGAAAGAACCAAATGTGAACTCCTGCATACAAAAGATGGTGGTAGCAAGTGTGGGGCGTAACATATGTTGGAACACTGTTCTTAATTTTAACATTCCTTTGGATGGGTAAATCCATGGCAATTATACCACCAGGAGTCTTCAGCCAGTTGCAAGCAAGCAGAAGAATGTAAGAACAGAAGAATGGTAGGAAGTTACAACAATTAGAGGGAATGCATGGATAAATCAGCAGGTAATATGCAGGAATATGGAGGTGATTGATGGACAGAAAGTGAGAAGGAAAAGTAGTGTGACTAGAGACTCTCTAGAGTCTCCAGAGACTGAGGTTTTCCTGCTGAGCTCTGCAGCAGTGGGTCTGTGGCTGCAAGAGGGGTGGAGCACACGCTGGGTGTGGTATGGAACCCAAGGAAACAGAAGGAAAGAGCGCGCACGAGAGGAAACATCATCTTACTCAATTGCAGACACACTGTCAAGTATCCTCCTTGGTTCCTCTTTTTAGAGTAATAGTTTATTCCCCTGTTGAAGATAACAGAAGAGGCCAGGAACCTTTGGAAATCAGAGTTATACATACAAGAATTCAGTGAGAGACAATTAGGAATACTTTTCAAAGGCTAGCTGTTAAAGATCTTCTGTCTCAGATTATTTCTAAAATGGAGATACAATATCTAACTAGTCTATACCAGATACCAAGCTGTTTGCAACAAAGGTCTTTTCAACACTGGGCTATTATAATTAAGTATTATCATTGCTACTATTAGGAAGAAAAGAGTAAAAATATGGTATTGAACAAAGGGCAACACTGCAATATAGTTACATCCTCTTTTAAAATAAATATATTTCTATCACTGTAATAAAAATATACTATAAAATGGAGACTTGTAAAAATAAATCTCAAACAAGTAATCTAAAGAGGGTGGAAGTGATAGAAGAAATTGGTATTGGTTTGCTTGACTGCTTTTATGCTAAATGACACGGGGATTGGGCTGAATACTCTAGACTGCAATATTCTCTGTTAAGGTTGATTTGTTCAAATCCATTACTCTTGTCAGAGTTTGGTCATTTATACATCTACTGGGGAGAGAAATCAAATATTATAAACACTCAAGGCAATGATGTAACTCCTGCATTATATTTTTTTCAGTTTGAAGCTACTGCCGGCCACTTAGATGTTGCAAATCCCTTTATTCCCTCCACAAGATTCTGAGCACACTGATCTTTCTTTACCCCATGCAACTTCCAGTGGAATAAAGAATATGCTGGTTTGTCACTAGACAGGATAGTTTGGATGTACACATCCAAGCTGACTTAACTAACCTATTTAGTGACTGCCAAAAGTCCATCCCGAGGCAGGATGAGTCTCAGTACAGACTGTTAAAGCCTAAATACATCAAACAGCCTAAATGAAACTCCAGGCCCCTGTCTGGCTACACTGTGCTGGGTACCCACAGGAGCAGTTTTAAAGCTGGCTCAGGTGTATCCTGAGCAGCTATAGCTACATTGCTAGACTGGAATGGAGATGTATGATATGAGAGATGACTGCAGATATTCATCAGCTTTGAAAATTAAAAATTGCTCAGGATAAGAGCAGTAAAGAGACAAAGACTAATTTGTAAAGGAAATAAGATTTTACTTTCTGGAAATTGCATTTGGACATAAAGTCTTATTTATGAAAATTTAGTAAACATTTACTTATGGTAGTTAGAGGTCTTACCATTGGTGGTTACCCAGTAAATTCCTAATCAATTAAATACATTATGTTTCTTCAGTTCCCTCTGAAGCTTTGGTGGGAAGATTTCTCACAAGAAACTGATCCCAGTCCAAAAGGTTCCCCACAGGAAAGCACAGATTCTGAAGATTTCTATCTTTAACTTCCTGGGCAACAAGCTTGCTCATTTGCTTACTTTGCTCAGTAATTTCAACAACGAAAGGTAGCAAATGACTCCTCAGATGGGAGCACTACTTCCTTATGGATTCATTTTTACCTCATTTTTGGTTTTATTTTGAGCAAACCATCTCTATAGGTATCCTATGGATAAAGCTAAATTCCTTGGAAAAGAAAGTATACAAAAGTCAAATACAACTTATTTAAAATGCATTAAGTACTTCAAACATTTCAGCATGCATGTAAGTCCCAACAATATTTTTGGGAAAGGAGGGCAGCAGATCTGCTTCTTAAGAACTTTATCATTTTTGAGGGAAAACACCAGAAGTTTGCTGTATAAAATTAAGGGATGAAGGTAATAAGAGTTTCAAATAATCTTTTTCATCATGAACCAATCTACAGCTATGTAGTCAATCATTTCATTAAGATACCATTTATTAAGGAACTTAAGCCTGCCAAATTTTAACCATGAATGATTCTATTACCAAGAATAAAAGTATTGGAAGACCTTTATCTATTTGGATTCCAGCTATTTAGAAAATGAATAAAAATATTATTTAAAAACTTTAAATACTAAAGATATATATAAATTTTAAATTAGAGGATGCTGTCTTTACTTTGATATGAAATGTTTTAGCAAGCTATATTTTTAGGCTTATTTTCTTAAACTGGCCTGTTTTCTGTTCTGAAATTCCTTTTAATCATCCTCTTGTTGTACAGTCTTACACACTAAGTCATTGTTATCACATAAGTTGTCCTAAAGAGGTGACAAATGATTACATCTCTGGACAAATAGATGTACTACAAAAAACACTTCTAGCAGGAGCAGTTACAGTTTGATTAAAGGTGAAACAAAATGAAAGTGAACGCTAGCTTTTTGTGTCTCTATAATGTTTTTCTTTACCTGATCTTTAATCTTTTATAGAGATTAAAAGAAGAAGACTGGTGCAATTTGTTTAACAATAACAGTGTTGGTTCAGAAGGAATGCCTACAAAGATCTGCAGTGTCTGACAGCAAGAATTATTAAGGACAGTAGCAAAGATGTAGTCATTAATTTAAAATACAGAGATATAATTTTCAAATCTCATTTTGCTTACCTGACATTGCAATTAGCAGTATGCAAAATGGCTATGATAAGTAGTCATGGTAATAGGAGATCCTTTTTTATTAAGTCAGGATGTATTTAAAAGAATTTTTTTCAATAGTATATCCTCTCTCACTCTTCAGGGGATTCTCACTGCAACAAAATAGATATGAAAACATAATTGTAAAACCTCAGCATTTGCTGAGGCACTGGATATCTACAGCATTGGACTGGAAAGGACTTTTTTTCTCTCTATCTCACTCAGATAATCTCAAATAACAAATTTCTGTATTTTAAAAGATAGCTATATCCATCTAGCTATCTATATACATACATACATACATATATATATATATATATATATATATACTAAATATAAAGTAAAATATAATGAAATAGCCTGGAGGGGGGAAGTGTTCAATAACTTACCTAGAGAAGCAGTGAAAATGCTGTTTATTTGCAGAGGTATTTAAAACTGAATTGCCCAAAGCACTGGAAAAGTTTTATGTCAGAAAACCATTTTGCTGGGGAAGGCAGTGGACTACATAATGTAATAAGTCTTTCCCATCTCTAGATTCCATGATTCATATCGTAAATGAAGATGAACAATGCATTTTTTTTTAAGCAATAAAAAGAAAAACTGCATCTTTTGAAAACTCTGTCCTTCCTTCTTATTCCAGGAGATGCTAAGGTTGAAAAGTCTGACAAGTCCACTAACGATTCTAAAATTGCAACAGAATAAAACTAATTCTTTATAATTAAGGACCATTTCACAAGTACTGTATCATAATTATGCTGCTAAAACATGTCTCTGACAGATCCAACACAACTTGCTGCGTATGCCCAGAGCAAAGTGAAACTGCAGAGACTCACAGGTAAACAAAGGGTACACAACAGGTACTTAAACCAAATTAGAGCTGTAAATCTACCGTCAAGTTAGAGCAATCACATCAGTGAATGATCACATTAGTGAGAATTCCTGCAATGACGCAGCTCCTGAAATGACACAGTCTTTCCAGCCTTACTAGGGATATCGACCAAAATACCTAAATTTAACCTTGTCACCTGGAGCTCCACCTACAACCATTTACAAGAGAGCTGCTCTGCCATGCAATTCTGGCTCCCTACGACCTTAAGGAAAACGGACTGAACCGGGAGTCTCAGTTGTTGATCCCTGTCCCAAAAGGAAGTGCAGTCTGAAAGACTCCTGGGAGTTCAGTTTCAAATCCTCCCATCTACTCAACTCTTACAGCAGAGCTGCGATGTGCAGACCCAGCCATGGCTTCCTCCTCTCCACAGGGAATGCAAGGGTCATATCCAGGAACCATGCAGAGTTTACTATTGGACAGGAAGAGTAATAACTGGGCTGGGTCAATGCCTATCAGCTACTCTTTATTAGTTTGGTGAGCCTTGGGTGACCTTGGATTCCTCAATCCCCTCAGGATATATCCCGTGCACCTTCTTGACAGCTTATACATTCCAGTCACCAAAACTAAAAGTTTGACATCCACTCCTGTGGGCTGATTCTTCCTAAACAAATTATGAATAACTCTTAAGTACAAGGGTGGTTTAATCCTGTTTCCAGAGTGGTAATAGAGTTTCTTGAGCATAATGATCAATATTATATTGGATTGGAATAGGAGAGTAAACAGTCTTGCACTTTCTCTGTGCTTATAGAACAGTGCATAAAAATACGTTATTACTGTCCAAAATTTTATAAATTCTTTATAAAACAGTAACATCACTTTATAACATGATACACTCGCAGAATGCAACTTTGGGGGAGGGAGGGGAGGAAGGATAGAAGGGCAAGATATTTATGGTATGTTTCTTGCATCTGGATTGCTGAACAGCAAAATTATATTCAAACTGTATTCAAGGGAAATTTGTAATAAGAAGTACATATAGAAAGCAGAAATATTTCTACCAAACCTGGGAACAATGATCATATATTTAGATATGTTTTTCTTTGCATGTAGCAAATTTTCTAGGGACATGGTTCAGCAAAAATACTTCAGCGTAAGATTAGCTCTGTGCACTTTATTGGGGTTATTCACGTGCTTAAAGAGAAATACAAGCTTAAGTGCTGAACTTTACAATTACATATTTTAACAACTTTAAAGCTACTGTCTTCAAATAAAACATGCAAAAGTAGATTTTATAAAAATAGGTCTTACAAAAATATTCCCAACTCACCAGCAACTTTTCCCTATTACCCAAAATCTGCAGGTATATTCACCTCATCCTTTTCTAGAGAGAATCTTCATATTTGTCTCTTTATTATACTCTGACAAATAACCAAAACACAAATGTCCAAGACATCCTGACGTCTAGAGGAAGCACAGCAACTTTTTTTTCAGAGCTCATCCATTAACTATCCTAGAGGGAAAAGGAGATATTTGAAAAATATACCTAGGAAACTGCCAAGAAAGATGCTTTCTTGATCCAGTAACTAAGCCAAAGTGCTTCTACAAGAGGCTATCACTCTGATCCTGACTAATAGTCAGTAGCAGCAGCATCTTCCTGGCTTCTAGGAAGGACATGACATAAGAGACACAAGTCCAACAGATATATCACCACAAGTGTGCTCTGGCAACAATTCACTGCACCTAGATAGAAATCCTTGTAGGAAAATCTACCAGTTTTTCTCATCTCATACTCCTAGTTCTTTTGTCACGTATTCAGTCTGATCAGAATCCAAGCAACTCTATCTTCAAAAGAATTTGAAAACTCACAGCAAGAAATGTTTAACTCTGTTACTGTAGGCAAGTTCTTAGATTAACCAAGTAGCTAAGTACCAAGAACACTCCTGCTGATTATGATTTCCTATGTTTTCCTTAAGGCACAGGCATTTTTCTTTTCCCTCCACCACAAGCATGGGATAAAAGTTTTGGTTTAAAAATACTTCTTATATTTCTCTGAAACCAAAGTAAAATCATCCACAACTACCATAATAGCTTTTCTCTTTTCTGTCTCAGGTATCACAATCAATTCTCTTGCAACACAGCTGAAGTGCAGGAAATTTAGGTCTATTTAGTATTAATGGTTTAAGAATAGAACTTCAGCTCCCGTCAGATCGAAACAGCTGCCAATCTGCACTACTGCTCTTCAGAGCCCTACAAAACATAGATTTTTATTAGGTTTCAGGACCAACATTTAAAACAGAGTCTAAAAGGCAAAATACACTACCACATCCTTACAGTTCTTTTGCTCTATGTGTAAATTCTGTTCATCAGCAGATGTGACTCTTGCTCACAGTAGGATACCCTGCACTAGACCAAGAGCATAACCATTGAAACAGAATAACTATCTTCAGTTATTTTCAATTTTCATTTTTCAATGAAAAGCAGTTTCTCCAGTCAACAAAGGTCGTTGGGAGGGGGTGCTTGGCAAACTCCTCATAGGCAGCCATTACAAGGGTCCACTCACCAAACTGAAAACCGTAAACAGAGTTGTTACCAAAAGAACTAGCCTCTATTCCTCCAGTGGGAACAGGCTCCGCCACAGGTAAGTTAAGCCTCAGAAACTGTATTTTTCCAAAAATCCAGAGTTGACTAGAAACATGGGTAGAAACGCAGTGTTTGTTTGCTTAAGACATACACACAGTGATGACCTTGTTTTGAACACTTACCATCCCAATTCTGCTATCAGTGTATTATTCATAACTCAAGGGCATTTCCCAACCCTTGCAGAAGGCTGAAAATAAGGACGACATAAGCGTAGGCAAAGAGGCAATGCCAGTAACTATACACTAAGAGGCTCAGAAGAGCCATAATACCGTTCTGGCCAATTTAAATATTCATCCTTTCCTTGTTAACATAAAGCCTCTCCATGTTCAGTTTCTCAGTTAAACAGGAGGTGAAGTGGTTTACACAGCAGTGCTTTAGTGAGATGGAATCTGATTATACTTAATCTCCCGATACACAAAAGTGTGGCTTCACAAGAGTTAATAACAAATGATGGTTAGAAATTACAGGAGTACTACTTCCAAAATGAACTTAAGATCAAGCACAAGAATGTCTAATTACCAAATTAAAAACCTACATTGAGAAGTATTAATTTCTCAGGCATGGATGGGTGGAACAAGCCATTATTATATCTCTCATTCTTTAGAATATGCATTTCTTACAGACCTACCTTGCACTAGCACTTAGGAAGCTGATTGCTTCTGCTTCCTTTTCAAGAAACTAGGTGCCATAATGTTGGGTGTATGAGTAAAAGGATAATAATACCATATGGAGGCAGAGG
This sequence comes from Bombycilla garrulus, assembly GCA_013400315.1. NCBI lineage: Eukaryota > Metazoa > Chordata > Aves > Passeriformes > Bombycillidae > Bombycilla > Bombycilla garrulus. The sequence goes on from VXBU01012878.1 coordinate 478,190, forward strand.
AACTAAAATATTGATATTTCATTTTTTCATCCTACTGGGGATCTGTCATTCTTTAGATTGTTCCAATATGTAACAGAGAGAGAAAACTTTTTACGATCACAAAATTATGAGTCAGGTTTGTACACCTAAAAGCACTCAGGGTTTGACCTTGCATTTCTGAATTTTTAGGAGTCTCCATAGGACTCCAAAACAAAAATGTATTGTATATGTATATTGTATTATAATTGTAATATATATAAGCTGACAGACAGGGCTTATAATACTCTGGAGGACCTGGCTGATCTTCAGAGGCATATCTCATTCTCAACTAAAATGGAGAATTAAGTAAAAGATGGTCAGTCTTTGTACTTAATATTCACAGCTTTTCTAGTCTCAAGCTGAGAAACAGTGCAGGCTGTATTCATAAAATTTTCTCCTACCATATTAGAAGAAACCATATACAACTTATACTTGACAGTCCAAGTTAGGACGGTGCACATTAAGCTACAGGTCACAGTAGGATGGTGGGACTGCGGTGAAATGACACTGCATTTTTTCTAAGCCTAGCAGAATTACTCTACTGATTTTGAAAGAGCATTTGTACACTGTCTTCTGGTTGTTACCTACCACAATGAGTTAATGAAGAAAATAAGAAAGTCACAAATACAAGTCATGTTTCTCTCCAGAAGAAAGGTAACTGTTGCAGAAATAACAAAATATTAGCATAATTCTATACTAATAATTCAAATGCTAGTAATTAACAATGCAATAAAAATTGTCTAGGATCTCCACACAAATCTTACCATCTGCCTGCAATAAAAATCATGACATGTATCTCTGCTTCTAGTGGAAGTCACACGAAGGAGATGTAAGTAGAACCAATTCAGCAAATTAAAGAACCATGTAAGATAATGGGGGTATTTTCTCTAAAAAAGAGGCCCATTACCTTAAAAATTCCCAAATTTATTCTCAATATTAAGAAATAGGATTGTCTCAAAAGTTGTATTACTCCATAAATACATACAGTCTCCAAACATAATATTCAATATTATGTATTGAATTGTATAAACAGAACAGTATGTAACAAAAAGACATTTGAGTAAAGTAAAAAAAATCCTGGTAATGGGCAAAAAGATACCATGATGTAGATAGCTTGGTCACATTCCCTATCCAGCTTGCCTACACGGACCTGGAAACCTGTGGAAAGAGGTCAGGGACTGCCTGTGCCAGACACTTCTGGTTCCAGGAAGCTTCACAGCGGAACCACTGCAGGTCAAGGCTGAGCCCAATAGCCAAGCTGAAACATATCCAAGAAATACAAGAAGACATCAGCTAGAGACAGGAGGAGGAAGAGTTAGAAAAAGAGTTAGAAACAACAAAGGGAACACCAAGTTCCAAGGAGAAGGAGGAGGAAGGGGAAGAAGTGCTCCATGACTGATATCCCTGTACTATACTAAACATTATATCATGCCCTTCAAAGACTGAAACTACACTCACAAAATACCTCTCTCAAATTAAAGTTGATAAGCTATTTATGCCATTGTGCTAGATATGTCTGTTAGATGGCAGAGGATGAGAGCAAGCATGGAAGCTGCCATAGAGTTTGGATCCTGGTGCTGTCCTAGTGTGTCCAGCCTTCCCCCTCTACTGCCCCTTGACAGTGGGTTATGGGACTGGAAAGGATCTCAGGTAGAATCTTGAATACTGTACATAAAGGTCCACACTTGAGGCATCTGTATAAGGAACAGTTGGAAGATTTGCCCAATCTCTCACCCTTATAATTTTGAAGGTCAATAAATTGGCACAAAACCCACAGCACAAAGAAGCTAAATCAATACTGAGTGTAGTCCTTTGTGCAAAACCAAAGTGCATCTGTTCTGGCTCAGAAAGTAGAAATATTGAGATTAGGGTTATTACACCTGTCTTGGCAATTTTGGATGCTCTCAAGCAACACTGGCTCCATGTAAAAAAAAACCCACAATATCAAACAAGGCAGGAGAAGGAAGAGGCCAGGGAGGCTACAGGCACGTGTCAGGACAGCATTTGTAAGGTAATTTTGTATCTTTGTGTTTAAGACAACTTCATGCAACCCCCTCTCCCTCCCTCCCAAGTGTCTCTAAATGCAGAAGTACAGAGAGCACAAAAGCAAAAACTAGAAAAAAAATTTATTCACACCAGAAGACAACAAAGAGGCTTTTAAAAGTTATGACATGGCTTGTTATGTTAAGGTTGTATTACCTGCTGATTGCCACATCAAAGAAGGAGAATTAAATGGTTGAATAACCTGCCCAATGCACCCTGCCTTGAACAGTATTTTTGGCTGCTGTGGCAGAAGAGTCTGTCCTCTGGTCCTGTTTTTGCATCAGTACTTCTGCTGTAGTCAAATAAGAAAAGGATCTTTATTTTTGCTTCAAATTTATGTGGCTGTTTTCCTTCAGCAATTAGAAATCCATTCTAAAGAAATTAATTTGAAATACTATGATTTTTATGTCTGGGAGCATGTTTCAGTAATAAACTGGGAGGATGTATCAGGAAATGGCATAGAGTATCAACAGGGATTACAATGTCCTAAGATGTATAAAGTGGAACAAATATTTAAGAGAGCAAGGCAGAAGAAGGGAGTTTAGCAGTAAGGATTAGATTAATTACTGTGGGGTCAGTTCCCCAGGATAGGATTTAAAACATTAAGATTCATTGTTTCAGAACACATATGATAAGGAAAAAAAAAAAAACCAAAAAATACATCAAACCAAGAAAAAAACATCCCAGAAATTCATCTGGATAACAATAAATCTTGGATTCAGGCACTAGAATTATTTGCAAAAAGAGATTGCTGGGGACCTGAGGACCTGAACTGAAGACTGCAGACTATATATCACAGAACACGGTGTCTCTGTTCATACATGGACAGAAGGCAGTAAAAACCTCATAATAACTTCACCTCAATACATCAGTTTTTCCCTTCTGAAGCCTCTAATCTGATGCCACTGCAGAAGCCAAAGAAATTCAAGTCATATAAAGTCAAAGTAGTTATTGCTGAGTTCTCTTCTTGACAATGATGGAGTCCTCACTCCAGACCTACATGCAAGGATGGTTTGAAACTACACTATCCCAAAGCATATATAAGCTCCTGTTTTGTACTGAATAGTGCATTTTGACACAGTTTATTCCACAACAATGTGGAAAAAATTCTTTTGCAATTCTAATGCAGTTATTAATGCAGCAGTTGACCAGAAAAATACCTACAAGTAATCTAGAAAACAGCAAGGAGACAATTAGTCTGAATTGCTACCAAGAGAAAAGCACTAGAAACAATATTTTGTCAAATTCTCTTTCCTCAAGGCTGTGCACATTTAGACTACAAACCCTGTTATGAAAAAATACTGCCCAATACTTACAGTGAAATTTGCAGGCATGGGGAATTCTTTGCTGATATTTTACAACACTTTCTTTTTTTAATCTACTGAATTAGTTAATGCACTGAATTAGTTAATGCACTGAAGTATTCTTTGATACTGCAGAAGAATTTTCCAACTTAAAGAACTTGCTCAAATTTATCAGCCAAACTAAAATCAGAAGAGCTAAGCTTTAATGAATTGTGGGAACAGTTTACAGACAATGTTCAAATAAAATCTTTTTCCCCTTCCTCTACATTCAATTGGTACCAGAAACTATGTGGAATGTTCTGGTGAGAGAGGCAATGAAGAAAAATTCAACTCAAGGATGATCAACATGCTACCAAGAAAAATCTCCCACTGATTTCAAAGGCTTTAAAAAACTTAAAAATATTTTTTTTCCTCTCTGCCCCTCTGCTCTTTGCTGTTTCCACATATCTTACCCTGATGCTGTAACAGCAGCTGGTGTTACAGCAAACAGCAGAATGTCTCTTTCCTGTACTCTGCTCTCCCCTCTCACTTCAACAAAATTCACCTTAATTATGACTAAGCAGTGAGATCTCACATACCTAAACTGAATATACTTTCACTCCACTCCCCAGAGGTTGGCTTCACCCTCCAGCTGGTTCCCTGAGCAGCTTTGCTGTTTCAAAAAAATATTTTAATAAGACCCACTATCTACAACATCTAGGTACCTAGCATTTACATGTTAAACATCACTCTTCAGATGGGTCATTTAGTGACGCCCCTGAAGAAAATGGCCTTTTAAAAAACTTTTTGTTGATCATCCCCAAGGCTGTACTTTCCTTCTTACCAGATGGAATAAAATGAAAGTTTTGGAAAAACACTTGAGAGCAGCATGTGCCAAGAACAACCAAATTCTGATTAAGGTGCCTGCAAACACTACAGATGACAAAACATGTTTCAAGATAGGTACTTCATAGGTCCACAGGTTTTAAATGTTGCACAGCACTTACATATGTGAGTTAGAAAATACACATGTAGATCATTGAGTATGCCAGTTTTTTACTTATTTAAACAAAGGCCCAGTGTGTGCCTCTGCCTCAGGTTTTGTTGGGTTTTTTTAACAAGGGATGAAGATTTAGCAGGGCTGGACCCAGCCCAGCAGATGGAAAAGCTCCATTTCTTCACAAAAAGTAAAAGCAGGTTGATGCATAAGGTTATGGTGGCAGATGATTATGTCAGGGCTTGGCTAGGGAGAGCAAAAAGCAGGTCTGTGCATGCAGACTGGAGTGATTTTTACCACTGTACAGGTCATGGGAAAGGCAAATTATGCAGGATAATTAAGACAGAAGAAGCATCAGGAAAAAAAAACAAAAAAAANTATGTTATTAACCTTCTTACCCTAGAAAACCCTACTAACAAATCTCTAACAATATAAAAAAAAAAAAAAAAAAAAAAAAAAAAAAAAAAAAAAAAAAAAAAAACAAAAAAAAAAAAACACCATGCTGTAAGGTTTGAGTTTCTCCTGTTATTGAATTAAATGCCAGACAAAGGCCTTGTCTAAACACACCAGTTGTGCAATTTCCACTCAAATCAATTACAAACTTCATTATAGTTACACAGGTGCAAAACTCTTTACAGATCATCTTGTATCACTGCTTAAATAATTTACACATATCTACAAAGGGTGGCAGCTGCTGAATTAAACCCATTTTGCAAATAGAGCAAACTCATGTCATTTTTGTCTATATGGAGACTAATAGATGGTGATTTTTTAAGTGTATTAAACTTCAGGTTCCCAAAGATAATTTCAGGCAATAGGATTATGTTTTCCCTCATTTGAACATTTTTAAATAATGACCATCTGAGCACATAGCATCCTCCACCACCTCAAATTATGCTTAACTGTGCTATTTTACTATTCTTCATTTCAGGAGGTATTGTATCTTTAATTTCTAAAGACATTCTCAAAATATCTCAATAGCAAGCTTAACAACTTGTTCAGCTGCAGGAGCACAAAGTTGGAAAGACATGTTAAAGAGACTTGTTTATTCACTTCAACTCTGGACTGCTCTACAATTGGTTTTCTAAACTAAGGTGTCTACTCCGATTACTAAACACTGCTGAATTGTTGCTAATGAAATTTGGTGAGAAATATGAACCATGAGTCTGTACTTCTGATTAAAAATTGATTTCCTGGATGTGTCCACGTGCAGTTTCTTCTGCAGGAATTTTGCTGCCATTCTTTCAACAGCACTGACACATGGTAGCTCTGTTGAGGAATGAAGAGCTCTCATTTGACATTTTCCTATATGCAGCTCCACAGCTTTCAAGATTTTCTAGTTTGTACAACCATAATATGAATTCTGCATTTGGCATATCCCCTGAATAATTCCATTATTAAGGAAGCTTGAAAATGAAAGACTGTTTTCTTTCCTTGAGGCATTTGGCCATTATTTTACGCGCTCAGAATAGGAAACTGATTTTCTATACACAGAATGGTTCATAATCACTATGCAAAGTCAACTCCTCAGTCACTAATGTGGACATTTGTGTGGGGTTTTGTGTTCAAAGAATGCACCACCACACACAGTGGAACAAATCGAACCAAATTACCTTGAAACAAATCAAAGAACACAAGAGGACTGGGGTGGGGGGAGGAAGGATGCGACAGAGGAAGTAGAAATAAGATAAAATAAAAAGAGAGAAATGGAAAATGTCCTTCCCTATCAAGCTATTAGTGTGGGCTGAATGCAGTTTCCAGTAGGCACATTTTGCATCTCCTCTACATGTACTTTAGAAATGTACTTTCTATTGCTGTCATGGCAGTGTAGTACCAAACCCACTGAATCCTTCCATCTACCTAGAGGAGTCTCTTAATTTCCATTTGTTTGATCGATTTTGTCACAAGACTATTAAGCCTTATTTCAATTCAAACAATATATTTACAGAATCATTAATAAAAGCTTTTACTAGAACTGTGCTTTTGCTGCCACTAAATTTCATTGCCCAAGCTCTGAGATATTTGAAGAGTACAGACTTTTGAACAGTTTGAAAATGAATAGGCAACGATATAATATGTTACCAATGACAAAGAAACGCTTTACCATTAGTCAGCATCCAAATAAATCACATAGTCTGGGCTTGTCTATGCTCAAAAAATTGTCTGATCTAACTCTGACAGTACATTCAGAATGATATAACCTCCCTGTTGCAAGTAAAAGTTATAGCCCTGAAATTTAAAGTAAACACCATATAACCTTATCCACACCATGATCTGCAATAATTTTAAAATAAATCAGATTCCAAATCAAGCAAAGTTAACATTGGTAGTAAATGATACATTAAAAAAAAAAAAATAAAAAAAAAATAAAAACTGTGATATATACATTTTTTTCCCCCAGCTAATATGAATCATTGGTCCTTTTTGGCTCCTTAACATCTAGAAAAACAGTCAGGAAGGAAAGAAATTACAAAGGTATTCTCTCAGCGTACAACACTGCCATTTGAAACAGCTCCTCTGCTGCATCGTTAAGCCTGAACTGCTGTTAGCAAAAACAAGATGCCAACTGAGAGAATAGAAATTCAGAAAAGTAGACCAGGACTGAGCCTGTTGTAAAATCAGCCAGTACCTTTTAGAAAACACTTGATAGTTGCAAATTTCTGCTCGCGTTTGCTCTGCGTTCAGGAGCCAATTAAAAAAAATCCTTCACTTGAAAAGCCAGTTAGTCAGCTCATTAAAAAAGCTCACTGACAACGCTAGAAAAGGGGCAATGTCTAAAGTAGTCTATCTTGAAGATATTACTGGCTTATTTAAACGAGAATAAGAAAGATTACAGTGTTTAAAAAAGCAGCACCAAACAAACCACAACCAACTTAATAAAAAAATCCCTACCTAACAAAAATTTAGCCTTTTAAGAGCCAGATTCAGCAAAACTGAACCTCAAAATCTTCCAGAAGTTTTGCTAAGCCTCATTCTGCGGCTGTGTGAAATGGAGTCCTATGGGAGCAACAGCGTATCAAAGTGCCCAGATCAAACCATGTAGACACACCTGACAATACAGTTACTCTGCTTTCAGATACAGTGACCAAGTCACACCCCTTGGCTAACGCAGGGATTGAGGAAAAATACTTACACTCTCTAAGGATTGTTGAACAGAGCTTTCCACTAAAGGAACAACTTCAATGGAGGGCCGCATCCAGCTCTGGGATCTCCAGCGCAGCAGTGCCATGGACCTGTTGGAATGAGCTCAGAGGAGGCCCACAGAAATAATCAGAAGGCTGGAACACCTCTCCTATGGAGACAGGCTGAGAGTTGGGGCTTTACAGCCTGGAGGAGAGGGGTCTTCAGGGAGACCTCAGAGCACCTTCCTGTACCTAAAGGATCTAGAAGAGAGCTGGAGAGGGAATTTTTATAAGAGCAGGTAGTGACAGGACAAGGAGGAATTGCTTTAAACTGAGAGGAAGTAGGTCTAGATTGGATATTAGGAAGAAATTCTTTACTGTGAGGGTGGTGAGACACTGGAACAGGCTGCCCAGAGAAGCTGTGGATGTCCCATCCCTGGAAGTGTTCAAGGCCAGGTTGGATGAGGCTTTGAGTATCCTAGTCTAGTGGAAGATGTTTCTGTTCATAGAAGGGAGGCTGGAAGTAGATAATCTTTAAGATCGCTTCTAACCTAAACCAGGATTTGTAATAGAAAGGTTTCCACTGTGCATAAAAAGAAACATACTGTTTTCTTCCTCTGCCCAACAAAATAAAACTAGAGAAAACAGGACTAATTAGAATTGTATTAGTCAACTAAGGCCCAGTATAGTCCCCATCCATACTGGTGAAATTGAACTGCAGGTCTTCTAGACCTTTGAAGAGCCACATTTGCGCATTGAAGGAAATGCCCAGACCTCAGACAACAAACACCAAGCTATTTAATTTCAAAACTGAAGCCCTACATAAATGCCACAAAACACGTTGTCCATGTGATTAGTGCAAAGAGTCATGTGCTCTTTTATTCTGCCTGTGTTTAGTCTAATACTTTTTCTAAAAGCAGGCTGTCCCCTGCCATCTCAGGGTAGAAAACAGACCAGCATGACCTCAAATACCACTGACTGTGCAACCTCGGAAGCCTTCAGTTTTCTTCACCTTCCCCTCACAGCCTCAGGTTTTGCACAATATTTGAGGAAGTTACAAGGCTCCCAAATAGCATTTCAATGTGAAAACTCCTACAAGACCATTAAAAAAAAAGACTCAAACAATCTCATTCCCCCAAAAGAGACAAGGTGTCCATTTGCTGGTCACTGCGCCTGTCAGGGATGGCAGAGTCATCATCCCTGGAGATGTTTAAGGAAAGACTGGGTCTGGTTCTTAGTGCCACGGTCGAGTTGACACGGTGGTGTTCGGCCATAGGTTGGCCTCGATGACCTCAAAGGTCTCTTCTCACATAACCGATGCACTGATGGATTCTGCAAAAATGCTCCCAGCTAAGGCAAGTGGCAGACGCAAGGCTCTCCCTGACCTTGCCCCAACCTACTCCTCTCAACTGCATGAGGCCGAAGCTCTCCCACATCCCTCAGCGCCAGCCAACGCAGCTTCCACCGGGACAAATAAATATTCTTAACAAACGGAGTTACCGGCCACACGCTCGGGGGCTCACCACGCCCCCGCATGTCGGACTACAACTCCCGGCCTGCTCCGCTCGGCGCCGCCCCAGAGCACGCCGGGAGCGGCACCACCCGCCGGCCCACACGCACCGCAGCGCCCTGGCACGGCGCCGGGGGCGCCCACGTGACTCGCACGCCGCGCTCCGATTGGACGAAACTGCTGCCAGTCAACCGCCCCAACGGCTGGGACGGGGGCGACATCCCCCCGCGCGCTGGGCCGTGCCGCTCCGATTGGCTGCTCGGGGATGACCCGCCCCTTTTAAATACCTGTCGCTCCGTGACAGGCCGTCACCGGAGTTCCTGTGAGGAGGGCGCTACCGGAGGGGATCGGTCCCGCCCCCTCGCCTTCTCCTGGGAGCCCCGCCCTCCCCCGGTAGCTCCTCCCGCTCCGGAGGGGCGGCAATGTCAAACGGCCCGCTCGGGAGGAGGGGGAGAAGAGAGACGCCGTCCGCCCCTTTCCCTGCCGCCCGGGTCCCGTCCGCAGCCCCCTCCCGGCCGGCAGAGCCCCCTCCCCGCCCCGGCGCTGCCCCTCGGAGCCGCGCGCGCGCCCCGGGCCGTCTCGGGCCCCGC